>OVAW01000019.1:0-40236 GCA_900406365.1 Heliophila coronopifolia | reverse complement strand
AATTTGCTAAGTTGAGGTATTTAACGGGTTTTTTCCCAATTTTCTTATTACTTTCGATTTCCATAATACCACACAAAAAAACTCATATATAGAGTTTTTAAAACAACAANTTTCAATAAAAAATGTTACTTATGAAAATATCTCATGATGCAAGCACAAGGAAGCTAATAATTCTTAAACACTCAGGAAACCTATTAAGAAACTTATTAAACATCAATAACAAATCTTGAAAAAAAGAAAACAATCTCTCTCTAATTTTCTTATTACTTTCGATTTCCATATTACCAAAAAAAAAAACTCTTATATAGAGTTTTTATAACAACAGNCACACAAAAAAACTCATATATAGAGTTTTTAAAACAACAAAATAAGAAATAGAATACATCAAAATCAAATTGAATAAAATAGACTATGATTAAAAATATTATGACTGGTTCACAGAAATATACAAAATAATTTTAAGACAATCTTAAAAAATATTTAGAATTCTTTCGATCACATCATGGTTTAAACCATTTTTTGTTTGTCATGTTTATAAACTTGTATATTTTTTTTGTCAATTTAGGACACAACCGGCCGGCCCCCTAATCTAAATTCCATTAAAGGAAAACCTCATCATCAAAGCGGTGAATCGATCTCCCGAAACTAATGTCACTGCTAATGCACTCTAACTACTAAATTAAAGGATGTTCGGTATAAACTTGATCTTCAAGAACCAAAATAAAATATTTTTATTGTTGCAACGATCAAGATTAATTTACGTATACATGTTGATGAGAGAGTTTTATATTAGTGAGTTCATGAGTTAATATATATATAAAAATGCTGGCACATACGAAAATTCAATTATTTTATATAATAAGAAAATATTTGAAGATACCTAAGAAATAAAATTTCAACAAACAAAACCTATAATAAACTTTTATAAAAATGTATTATGACAAAAAAAAAACTTTTATAAAAATGTGATAAAAAATCAATAAAAAAATAATTTCTTAAATGTATCTAAAATCAAAACTCACTTGTTTGATTCCGATTTACTTTAACGAAATAAAACTGCAATTTCAAAATTAGAGTTGTATGGAATAGTTTCATTTTTTCATGTTCAAATACTCCATCATTAACTAAACCGAAACGAAAAATAACAAATGACTTCAATCCCTTTAAAATTCTTTCATAACTTTATTCACAAGTTCAAAAAATAAAAAATCAAAAAATTTTTTGAACCATCCGAAACAAATTACTGTAAAATGTTAAATAGGTGGGCCGTCTGCGAAATATGTTCAACTTGCATCCTGGAGTTGCGGTCATGATCACGAAAATTTAGACTCGTATATTTTGCAGATTATAAATTTATAATTTATATAGTTAGCAACCGCCATAGTCATGTAGCCCGCAACCGCCAATAGTCCATATAATTTGTCCAAATTAAAAATTTGAAAGCATTTTTGGCCGGCATGCAATCAACTCTTATATGTGCAATGCAGTCATGGTTATAAATATTTTATACCGCTAACCGTAATGGATTTCAACTTTCTATGTCTATTAGACTATGGGCTAAATCCTAAAACCGCAGGCAGTACCTCCATCCAAACATTTTTTCTATTAATCATCCTAGTTCGTTAAAATTTTTTGAACTGGAAACACATGAGTTCGAACCTTGATCACGGTGTAAAAAAAAACAAAAAAAATCACTTGACCATCCACTCTGTCCTCCCAATTCACATTTTTTTTTAATCAATACGGATCACAACAGGTCAACCCAATAGTTTAAATTCTATTGAAAAACTCTATCATAAAAAAAGGAAAATCAAATTTCGAATGTCAAATTCATGATACCAATACACCAAATGACACAAGAAAACCAATTCACATCTATAATTGTCAAAAAGATTATATTAACATTTGGTATAAAAAAAAAAGGCTACGTTATGATTTGTGAAATTAGAATTATATTGTTAAAAAAATTAAAGAGATTGGATTATCCAGACCCCAACTCCGTCCCGGATCCGGACTCGGATCCGGACCTGGACCTGGACCTGGACCCGGCAACAAATTTCGCTTTTTTAATTTATTTTCTACTGTAACCAAATTTCGGTTTTTCTTCTCAGAGCCCATTTAGATCTGAAACATATTTTTCCAACTCCTTTTTTCTTCTTCTTCTTCGTCTTTCAATTTCCTTCTCCTTTCTCTCCGATTTGTTCCTTCTATGTATATTATACTTCTACACTCCTAATGGCGAAGAGTAATAATGTGAGCGACACCGTTCCCTTGTCGCGATTCGGTGTTCTAGTCGCTCAGCTAGAATCGATTGTTGCATCAGCTTCACAGAAAAATCCTGACCCTCTCCTCTGTTTCGAGATCCTTTCTAATCTTATTTCCGCCCTCGACGAAGAGCCCAAGGTTTTTAATTTTGTTCGATCATTCTTATGTTTTGAAAATTTCACTTTATAATCCTCAGTGTTGAACATTTTCGCATCTGAAACTTAGATTGATCTGGAAATCAAAAAATATCAATTAGTAGAATTCTTAGTTTCACAGCTCGGATTTGGATTTAATTTAGATTGTCTGCAGTAGTTAAGCATTCAGGCTGAGCTTGATTCCTTAGAAAAGTGTGAAAATGAAGTTATAACTAAGAATGTTACATTCCACAACCTTTCTTTAGTTATTTGTGTATTCAATAATCATGTTTTGTCAGGAGTCTATATTAGTATGGTAAAGAAAATGTGAAGATGCCTTAACTAGATTTGATCTAGATTGTCCGCAATAGTTAAGCATTCGCTTTTATATTCAGGTTGAACTTGATTTGTTAGAGAAGTGTGAGAATCAGTTTATAACTTAGAATGTTACATTGAAGAACCTTTGTTTAGTTACTTGTGTATAAATTCTTGTCCTATCTGATGGATTCTCAATGATCATGTTTTGTCAGGAGTCTATATTAGTATGGCAAAGAAAATGCGAAGATGCCTTGTATGCTATAGTTACTCTTGGTGCTCGGCGACCCGTACGTCATCTTGCATCAGTGGCTATGGCGAAAATTATATCAAATGGTGATAGTATTTCAATATATTCTAGAGCTAGCAGTTTGCAAGGGTTTCTTTCAGATGGGAAGCGGAATGATCCTCAGCGAGTTGCAGGTAGGCTGAATATTTCTAGGGATTACTGGGAAAATGTTTCTGAGCAGCAAGCATTTATATTTTAAATACTGTAAGCTATAGTGATGATTAATATTCGCCATTCCTCTAAGCAGAATAAAAACCGGTTTTATTTTGGGTGTTCTGTATGCATTCCGTAGAGCACGGCAAGCATCCGTGCATTTCTTTATGTTCATCCTTGCGTTTGATTACAATCTCTAATTGGAAATTGTTGTGGAAGTTATTACTTTATGTTTCTTGGTCTTATGATCCTAAGTTTATGGATACAATTTTTCTAGGTGCTGCCCAATGCTTGGGGGAGCTGTATCGTTATTTTGGGAGAAAAATTACTTCAGGCTTGATCGAAACAACAGTTATTGTGACAAAATTAGTGAAGTTTAACGAGGTATTGTGGTTAAACTTTATGATTCACTAAGTTCTTACTGTCATTTGGAAGAGTAAATTTGACTGGTTTAGCAGAATTATATGTGATCTTCCTCGATGGATAATATCTTTTTATCACCAGCTGAGTTGGACTATTAAAAAGCACTATACATTGTTAAAATCCCAAATAGGTATGGGGTTGTGGCAGTGAAGGCATTAAAAGACTGCAACCATTCTTCTTGTGTCCTAATATCTACAATAGATATGGTTTGGTGTCTAAACCAAAGCCTTTTCCTAGTCTTTGAATCTGCTCTTTCAATTTTTCAATCATAGAACTTTTTTTTGTTGTAATGTAAAACTTTATTCAACAAAATAAAAAGGTGGATTTACAAATGTGTTCGGTTTTTGAAAGAATTGAAAAACAGAGTTTCAATCATTGAATTTATTTCCGCCCAGCTATCATTTTCTAGAAAACTGACATCAAAGAAAACTGACCTCTATGTTTATTGTACTGCAGCTATTAGTTATTGATTCAATTCTCTGTCGTTTCCCTTTATTTTAAGGATTTTGTGAGACAAGAAGCCTTTATCTTGCTTCACAACGCTTTGGAAGGCTGCGGTGGTACAGGTGCTGCCACTGCATACTCAGAAGCATACCGTTTGATCACAAGATTTTCCACTTTGGACAAATCGTTCATAGTGAGAATTGCTGGTGCTCGTTGTCTAAAGGCCCTTGCTAACATTGGAGGACCTGGTATTGGTACTAGCGAATTTGATACTTTAGCCTCATACTGTGTCAAGGTCAGTTTGATGTGCCTAGTGAGACCTTTTTGTTGTAACTCACTCTTCTTCATTTTCTTGGTGGGCTAATGTTTATCTCTGAATCAATATTCGCCTCTCTTAATGTAGGGTATTGAAGATTCAGAATCATCTGTCCGGGATGCATTTGCAGAGGCTTTGGGCTCCTTGCTTGCGCTAGGAATGCATCCTGAAGCCCATGTAAACTTATTTCAATAGTAATTTGTTTCCTTGTGGTCTTCATAATTTCGCGGTTATGGAATTTGATTTTTGTTTGTTAGGTTCAACCTAGAGGAAAAGGTCCATTTCCACCAGTAAAGAAACTGGAAGGTGGTTTGCAGAGGCATCTCATATTACCCTTCACAAAAGGTAGCATTGTATGAGTCATAGGAGAGAGAATTGCAAGCCATTCTTACAATTTGATGACATGTTATAGTAGCAATCATGTATTGCCATACGTGTTTTACACTTTCTATTTCTTCTTTAAAACTGTGACAGGATTTCGTTAGTCCCTATAATACAATAGTCGTAATGAGAATGACAAAGCAGTTATAATCGCACACATAGTTTAAACATACCTGATTACTTATTTTTTTATTAATTTTATCCCACTGTTAGAAAAATGCATATCATTTATCAAAAAGAAAAAAAAGCATATGGTTCTGACTTTATGAAATAATATGGTCTTTATGTCAAGATCCCTGTGTAATTTGTTCGTTCATTAACTCAGACTTCAAGTATAAATACCCTTTTTCAAAAATTGCAGTAAACCTTTTTTTCTGCAAATCACTAATTTTGTTTTTCTGTGATAATTTGCAGCGGTTGGACCACGGGCTAGGAACACACGGTTTGGTTTGGCTCTGTCATGGGTGTTCTTTTTACAGGTAAAATGTATATATATGAAGCTATAAAAAATTGTGTTGTCCTTGTGAGTTGATGAGGCATAATATTCTTAACATTTAACATGGGCTTTTTTTGGAAATCACACCAATTGTTATCAACGGTTAAATCTGCGTACAGCCATATTTCATTTCATAAGACCTGCATTTTTCTTCGTGTGGTGAACCCATTTCTAGATTCTTGCGATTATCTTCCAAGATTTGTACATGCATAGTTGCATTTTGGCACGATGACCTTGCAAACTTATAAAGTTGAACTGAATTTTGCAGGCCATTAGAATAAGGTATTTGGATACAGATAGTGAGCTTCAAGACTATTCTTTGCATGTTGTGGACATGCTGCGGGGTGACTCCTCAATTGATGCACATGCACTGGTACATGATACTTCTTTCATTCCTTTGCTATTCCCGACCTATTATTTTAACCGGATAAGTTTTCAGACATACTTCTATCTATCAAAATCACACCTTGCTTCTCTAATGCTATGCTGGGAATCATTCATACTTTTTTCCTGCATAGCTAAAAATAAAGAGGAGACATTGCTAATTCTTGGTGAAAACATCAGTAATGTTCTGCTGGATCAAATTTATTAATATATATTCTCACTTTTGAAGGCATGTGTTCTTTACATCCTACGGGTTGGCATAATTGATCAGATGATGGAAGCAAGCCAGAGAAGCTTTTCTGTTTTTCTCGGAAAGCAGGTTTTGTTAACTGAACCACTCTTTATCACTGCAAGTCGGACCTACATATATTCAAAATTGTAATTTTTCTTTCTACTTCATAATCGAGTATGTTTTGTATTTTGGTGGAACAAATGCAGATTCAGCGTTCAGATGCTAGCCCATCAATGAAAATTATTGCTTTGCGGGCTTTGTCATACACATTGAAAACACTGGGAGAGGTGCAATTGCTACTGGCGTATACTCTTCAGATTTTATCTTTTGCAAGAAACTTCTTAAATTTAATAATGACACTTTAACCTGGGTTTTTATGCCTGCCTGCAGGTTCCTCATGAATTCAGGGAGTTTTTTGATGACACAGTGGGTGCAGCATTGTCACATTTTCTAGACCTTGTAAGCTTTCAAATTTCTTGTTTTGATAGTGACTTTTAACACGAATCCTTTTCTTTCTCTTTTTTCTTCATTTCTTTGGAGTATTCATCAAAGACTTCTAATTCTTTTCAGCTTTCAGATATTCTTAATCCTTTCAATCTTCTAGACTTCGATCTTCCTTGTCTAAGTGTTTGTTGTTTAGTACTAACAATTGCTAGAAAGACATGTTTCATTTGTAATCCATGCTATTAATGGATGTAGAATTGTTTCATCTGCTTTAAAAATCTGTCCATCAGAAGTTTTATGAATAAAAATAAAGGGTTGGAGTAATCTGTTATCACAGTAGTCAATAGGTAGTTAAAGAGAACAGTCATGCATAGACATTGAGGGTTGGACGAAGCCGTTATAACTGTAATTTTTTACTGCTCTTCTGAATGTAGTAGCTTGATGGATTAAATTTTCAGACTCGGCTTTGTGCACTGTTTATTAGTTTTACCTTTCAAGCCAGCATGAATAGCAAATGACAACACAAGGGTAAATTTAAATGCATAATTTACAAAACTAATCTTGGTTTTTCCAGGTACGTGTTGAGGCTGCTTTAACTTTACGAACTTTGGCTGAGGTTGATCCTACCTGCCTTGGTGGGTTGACTTCTTATGCTGTAACAACTGTTAATGCTTTACGGGAAAGTTTATCCTTTCAAAAGGTAATACTAGTTCTTCCAATTCATGTCAACTGGGTTGGTTTTCTTCTTTTTGTATGATGATATCACATTTATGTTTCTTTGAGTCGTTTGTGTGTTTAAAATTGTGGTCTTATTCCATATACATGCATGGCCTGCTGCATTATCAATTTGCATCATATAATTCTACAGTATATTCTGTCAGAAGTAAGAAAAAGATTTTGAGCATGAGATGATCTGGCACATCTTAGTATTGTAAGAGAGGTCTGGCAAGAAAAATGTAATATTGATAAAGTTGTGAAGTGATATTCTGACACAGAAGTCTATCTGTGAAAATTAAAGTGGCGAAATTGAAAAGATCTTTATATCGTGACAGACAACATATTTTCCCTTTTTATGCTTATGGTCTTTATCTAATTGAAGTCGTCGTCGTTTGATTCTTGCTAAATAGGCACATTGTAACAGATGCAACTTCATGACAGGGAATGACTTATAATTCACCATTACCATTTTCTGTAGGGAGACAAATTGAATACTGATCTTGCATCTTTGCATGGGCAAGCAGCAACTTTGGCAGCTCTAGTCTCCATTTCTCCTGGACTTTCTCTTGGTTATCCTACTAGGTAAGAGTCTTAATAAGTCCCCGTGATCACATCTTATTCACTTTTTCAGCACTTAAAACTGAACTTTAATGCTTTTTCCAGCAAACAATTGTTCTTGGGTATTGGATTCTTTCATTTAAGTGGCATATTTGTTATTTCTCTGAGCTAATGAAGAAATCTTCTCACTTCTGTAAAATTCTACCTTGCTAATAAAATTAGTTCATGGCCATACACCTTTTTCGTGCCTTGGAAAATACAGAGAATTTTTTGTGTTAGTCAGAATAGTTCTCAACCTGCCATGACTTGCTTAGAATTGCCAATTCAGAACTTCCATTAATCCAATTGCAAAATTATTCTTGTTATTTTTTGTTCTTAGATTACCAAAGTCAGTTCTTGAAGTTTCAAAAACGATGCTAACTGAATCAAGGAGAAATATTACAGCCGCCTCAAGTGAGAAGGAAGCTGGATGGTTATTGTTATCATCAGTATTAAATTCTATGCCAAAGGAGGTAATATTTCATCCTTGTCTTCAACCATGGTGTCCAGAGCGAACGTTGTCTTATGCTATTCTATTTTATTTTATAGGAGTTCGGGGACCAATATTTTGATATTCTAATCTTGTGGACTGGTGTCTTTACGGGAAACCCAGAACTCTTGATCAAACAAAATGCAGACTTGAAATCTACCTTAAGGTAAGTGGCCCTTGATCAATTAACCCATTATTGAAATGCCAAGGTCTGAATATTCTTGCCTTACGTTGTATATCTTGTTTTATCTCCTGGTAGCAAACTGTGTTTATCTTTCATTTGCTACATTAGGAATTAATGCACATGGCTTCAAACACTATCTTATTTGAGTTTTGACACATTAATGGCTAGTTTAAGATGGCTGATTCTTCAGTTCCAAGAGCAACAATAGTGATGACTCCAATTTTTGTAATGTTCTTGAATAAATGAATGGTCAATGTTCCTTTTTGTAGCGTGTGGTCTGCTGCAATTGACGCACTCACAGGTTTTGTGCGACGTTTTGTCTCTTGTGATGATGGTATTTTACTTCAACCAGTGCTGGCAAACCTCCGTAGGTATGGCATTGCTGATGTTTCCTACATTTTTTCTGTCTACCTGTAATTGCCAATTTAACACTTAGACTATTTCGTTTGAGAAAAGTGTTTTCTTATCCTTTAATTTTATGATGAGTGAATTGACATAATCTTACTATAAACAGCGCTTTGTCTTATGTATCGACAATGGCCAACAAACGGTTTTCTGATGTCAAAACTTTGGTCGACATACTCATCATAAGAATATTGATTGCTTATCAATCCATACCAGATCCGTTGGCCTATAAAAGTGAGCATCAGCAAATTATTCAGCTATGCACGACACCATTTAGGTAATGACTAATGTCATCCTTAATTGTTCCTCTTTCCAAAATCCCTTTATATATAAGTGCGAAGGACGTGGTTTGATAATTCTCTTTGTTAATCACTGAACTAGTTATTACTTCATGTTTGTTTAAATGAAAGGGATCCTTCTGGATTTGAGGAAAGCTCGTGCTTGAAGGTGCTTCTTGACAAGAGAGATGCTTGGCTTGGTCCTTGGATTCCTGGCAGGTGCCTAAATATTCATCTGTGTTTAATAGTTTGCATTCCCTAAGGAAGTTTTCTGCATATGTTTCCTCAACGCCGCACCATGGAGATGTAAGTATTTATGAATTATTATCCAGGGACTGGTTTGAAGATGAGCTTCGCTATTTTCAAGGTGGGGAAGATGGTTTTGCACCAAGTGTATGGGAAAGTAAAGTTTCTAGTTTTCCTCTGGTAAGCACGTTTTGGCAAGAATTTGTTCTTAGTGGTCTGGCTTAAGACTTTCCTGTGTTACTTATCCTCAACTCTTACGAAACTTTTCCCTGTTCATGTAGCCAGAGACTGTGAAAAAGACATTAGTGAACCAGATGGTTCTCTGCTTTGGTATCATGTTTGCTTCCCAGGTTTGTGATTATTCTATATCTAGATAGGTACTTATTTGCTGTACCATTTGTTATTTTGATAATCTGAAATTAGTGTAACCTTTTCTTCTCAGGATAGCCATGGGATGCTCTCACTTCTTTCGGTTATACAACAGTGCATGAAAGCTGGAAAGAAGCAACAATGGCGTAGAGCCAGCTTAACTAACATCTGTGCGGGACTTCTTGCTGGATTAAAGGTGCTCCCAATACTTGTATACATGTCTTGTGCGTACTCACTGTAGTAAAACGAGTGTACTGAGGGTTGAACTCGGATTATGTTGGAAAGCTAGAAGATACATATATAACATGACATTATAAACTATTTTGGCTATATATAAAGCCTATAAGTTTTGTTTCATTATAGAATGAACCAAGCACTGTTCTTTGTGCTACCATGCCTGTGTAACGTAAGGACTACTGTGCTAAAGAAACGACTGTATCTGATTTCAGATGATTTGCTTCTTGGTTAAAGGAAGATAATATGGCTCTAGTACATTTAGGACTTCATGTTTTATTTAAATTTTACAGGCTTTGCATGCTCTACGTCCTCAGCAACTAGGAACAGAAGTATTAAGCTCAGTGCAAGACATTCTTCAGGTAATTCTAGCTGAGAACCTAATCTCAAACTTCATGTTTATGATTGTAGCTCAGAACCTAACCTCAAACTAATTCACTCTATTTTCTAATATATCTTTTTGATGTTTCTGTTGCAATAGAATATTTTAGCAGAGGGAGACATTTGTGCGTCGCAACGCAGAGCGGCATGTGAGGGTCTTGGTGTTCTTGCTCGTCTTGGAAATGACATCTTTACAGCAAGAATGGTCTGTCCACAATGCAATCTCCACTGAGACATCTTGTGTCTCTATCTTTATGCTCCTTAAAGTTGCTTATGGGAACCTACTTTAGTGTTATGCCTCTGCTTTTGCTTGTTCACTTGTGTCCTAAATGTGGAATTTGTTGAATACTGATATTCTTGGTCTAGGTGTCCATTTATATCTTTAGTGATAGGAAGTATGACAAATAAAAAATTGTTTATTTCTCACATATGTTTTTGCATGGTGATAAATAGACCAGAGTGCTTCTTGGCGACCTAGGTGGGATAACAGATCCAAACTATGGTGGATCAATTGCCCTGGCACTTGGCTGCATCCATCACAGGTGGAGTTTTGCTTCTAACTTGAATTTTTTTGTTTGATATGTGGTGGATATCAATAAAACTAAAAACTAGGTGATGTGTCTGGTTGTGATGCTTTAACATCAGTTAATTCAAATATCATCTATCATTGCAGATACTTATTATTTTGGGTATTGAAAGATACTCTGTCATGTTATTATTATTATTATTATTTTTTTTTTTTTTTTATAGCTACTATTCATGTGGATCTGTTATATTTTGAATTTATTTTGTACATGGCCTGCAGTGCAGGAGGAATGGCATTGTCGACCTTAGTACCTGCTACTGTTAGTTCAGTCTCATCTCTGGCGAAAACATCCGTTCTTGGTCTTAAAATCTGGGCCTTACATGGGCTTCTTTTGACCATTGAAGCTGCTGGTTTATCATTCGTATCTCATGTTCAGGTAAACAATATCGTAGTTCATTAAGACATTTGAATGTACAATTTTAAATTGTTTTCAAAGGGTCTTCGGGCTGTTGGTAATTTAGTCGTCAAACTAAAACAAAATTGAGCTCGTATATAATCTGGCAAACTGAGTTGGCTTGGTTGTGACCTAAAATCTCATAAGGCTTGACAGAGAAAAATTCTCTGGTACAGTACAATTGTTGCAACTTTTAAGATGTTTAATAAAGTTTGTCATCCTTATATAAGGTGCTTAATTATAATTGCTAACTATTAAGTGGACATTTTGTCCCCAGCTTGATTTGATATCACCATCCATTATGTCGTGTTATCATTCCCATTCTCTATATATTATTAGGCAGCATTAGGACTTGCCTTGGACATTTTATTGACTGAAGAAAGTGGATGGATCAACCTTTCTCAAGGAATTGGACGTCTTATTAATGCTATTGTTGCTGTCCTTGGTCCTGAGCTTTCTCCTGGCAGCATTCTGTTTTCACGGTGCAAGGTACTATTCTGGACGGAAGATGCATGCATTTATATGCAAGGGAAATTGATTTGCTCGTCTTAAAAAATAGTTGTGGAATTTCATATTAAGTATATCACAAAACTCTTAATCTTGTATTTCAGTAAATTTGTATCTTATGTCTGGCATTGTTGGATAAGTAAAGGAAGATGCATGCATTTTTATGTAAGGCAAACTTTTTGTTCTAAATATAAGTTTTTGCAGTCTGTAATTGCAGAGATTAGTTCTTGGCAAGAAATTCCGACACTACTTGAGTATGTGAATGCTTTTATCTTTGCTACAGTCATTTTAATCCATTGATACTACTATTTTCAATCTTGTCTCGCTTAATTGTTATTCCATCTAATTTTTTTCAGGAGTGTCTGTTTTACACAGCAGCTTATTCTTTTTGCTCCACAAGCTGTTTCTCTGCATTCTCACGTGAAGAATCTTTTACTAACGCTTGCATCAAGACAGGTTTTTCATCGTTTTCTTGCTTCTTTTCATATGCAAGTTTTCAAGCACTTCCCCTCATGAAAACTTTTATATCTTTCGTAAACAGCCTATAATTAGACGTCTCTCTGTCTCAACTCTTCGGCATCTGATTGAGAAAGACCCGGTACACAGCATGCTTTGATCCAAATTTTTCTTCGAGAATCCTCTAGTCTTGGAATTTATTGCACCCTTGGAATTTAACGTATTCTTTTGTTTTAGGTTTCTGTAATTGATGAGCAGATAGAAGATAGCTTATTTCAGATGCTGGATGAAGAAACAGATTCTGAGTAAGTAATTGTTCTTTCTGTGTCCTCTTATGGAGATGTTGTGTTCTTATGTAAGGTTTTGATTAACTTGCTTTGTTGATGGACTTTAAATGTTGTTTTCTTGTAGGATTGGGAACCTGATCCGTAGTACCTTGATACGCCTGCTTTATGCTACATGCCCGTCACGCCCTTCTCGATGGATGTCAATATGCCACAACATGGTAATAGCAAAAAGATTTTCATTCATTTTCTTGGTATTCTTTGGACTTTTCATTCCTGCAGTATGAACTATCTCAAATTAGACTATGGAAAGTTATCTGTTCTCATGATTGCCACCATGCTGTTCAAAATGTTACTGCCAAGTTTAAATTTTAATATATCCAGGTCCGCCTCCTTGTTCCCCTAATCAACAGAAATTTATATTTTACTCTGCTGACAGGCCCTTGCAGCATCTGCTGGAAGGAGTGCTGGAACAAACATTGCAGAAAATGATCCTGCTAACACAAGAGAGAACCATGGAGATGACGATGAAGACATGGTTTCTAGCTCTAGTGGAAAATCTTCACGTGCCAATCCTGATAAAGACAAAACCTTGAGATACCGAACCAGAGTTTTTGCAGCTGAGTAAGTGGGGGATGTTTCTTTGTTCTTACCCTGCCTCTCTAGTCAATACCATTGACATCAATATTTTCAACGGATTTTCCCAGAATATTTTTTTTTACCATAACTAAAATGATGGAAAATAAATTTAAACTTATGTTCCAAAAAAGTATGCTGCTGACACAAGATCTAATGTTTAGTTAATGCTGAGCATTTGATAACTTAATGTTTGCAGCTCCCAGTAAAAATGAATCCTAATTTATATTTGGTCGTGTCAGCTAAATTTGCCAAACTGATTTTTTGACTTTAGGTGTTTGAGTCTTTTGCCAGAGGCTGTAGGAAAAGATGTTGCTCATTTTGATCTTTCATTGGCAAGGAAACTTGCTTCTGGTAAACAAAGTTCAGGTGACTGGCTAGTCCTTCAACTACAAGAGCTGATATCTCTTGCTTATCAGGTAAAGAAAAGAGATTAACCTCGTAAAGCACCATTTGAACTATTCTGAAAAATACTCGAGAGGGAATTTTAACAAGGTGTAATGTACCAAATTCTTCAGATAAGCACTATTCAGTTTGAAAATATGAGGCCGATTGGAGTTGGACTTCTTAGTATTGTTCTTGATAAGGTGAGACTCTCTGGTAGTCAAAGATTTCTGAATAGTACATGTGTTTATCTCTTTCCCCACCACAACAGGATTCTTTCCCTCAAAACATGTGTTTCTGGCCAGCCTCAGAATTGTATTTACCTTGTCGATCTAGTGTGGTAGTTTGCAGGAATAATTTGTAATTGTGTGATACTTGTGCAGTTTAAATTAGTAGCTGACCCTGAACTTCCGGGACATCTTCTTCTGGAACAATATCAGGTGCTCCCCATAAAAAAATATTTCTTAACCAACAAAGACTAATCTAATATTGTTAATGAACATAATAATTACTTTTCATTTAAACGCTTAGGCACAACTTGTGTCTGCTGTTCGTACTGCCTTGGATGCAAATTCTGGCCCTGTTCTTCTGGAAGCTGGGTTACAATTGGCCACAAAGGTGAGCATGACACTGGTTGTTGTTTTCCTTCAGATTTTTGTGCCTTGTGCTTCTAAATTGATGTGTAATCATTCCAGATAATGACCAGTGGAATAATAAGCAGTGATCAAGTTGCAGTCAAACGCATATTTTCTCTACTTTCACGTCCACTTAATGACTTCAACGAGTTATATTATCCTTCGTTTGCTGAATGGGTCACAAGCAAGGTGCATAAGCAACGACATTTTTAATTTTCTTATTTTAGTTGGCTTAACTGAGGAGACTTGTTCTTGCAACGTAGATCAAGATCAGGCTTCTTGCTGCACATGCCTCGCTTAAGTGTTATATATATACATTCTTGAGAAAACTCCATGGTGAGGTGCCAGTAGAATTTGAAGCGCTGTTGCCATTATTTTCCAAGAGTTCAGATCTACTAGGGAATTACTGGATTCAGGTCCTAAGGGGCTACAGTTATGTTTGCTTAAGTCAGAACCTCAAAAGAAGTGTGAGTCAACACTTAATACTCCGGGTTTCTCTCTTTATCCGACACTTATATCTTGTACTCTCACATCTTCTAATAAGATCTTTTACTTGCCGCAGCAGTGCTCGTTCTTAGATGAAATCCCACCACATACTGTGTCAAGAAGGCTACAGCCTTGTCTGGAAGAGTCATGGCCTGTTGTCCTGCAAGCTTTGGTCTTGGATGCAATTCCTGTGAATCATAGTGTAGAAGGATCATCTGATAACTCCTTAATATCTAGACATCGCATGGTTACACTAGAGGTTGAAGATTATCAGTTTCTATGGGGCTTCGCTGTACTTGTCTTATTTCAGGGGATTCATCCAGTCTCTAATACACAAATACTACCTTTTGGCTCAGCTAAAATCATATCTAGTGGATATTCCAGCGTTAAGGAATCTTCGTTTCAAGGCCTAAAGTTATATGAAATAGCATTCCCAGTTTTCCAATCTCTTTCTGCTGAAAGATTTTTCACCAGTGGATTTCTTAGCATAGATCTCTGCCAAGAACTATTTCAGGTGACTCCACTTCGAAAATTTTTATTTCCTTTGAAATTATTCTCATTGCATTCTGTTGTGGTTCTTAAATTATCAGCTGATGAAATGATTTAATATTGGTTAAAGAAATCAGATGATCCCTCGTTGAAACACATAATACCTTGTGCTCCATTCAGAACTCTTCTATTATTTTTCCGGGCTGGCTACTGCTTTACTCATGTTCAAGTGCGATAACTATTAGCTTTTATTAGTTATTCGCGACTCTGATTGGTTTCATTTTCCTTTTGTAAATCACCCAGGTTTTCTCGTATTCCTTACATATGGACAGTCCATGGGATATTCTTGCACTATCTGCAGTACAGCAGGTACCTTACTTGTTTATGTTACTGAAACAATTGCTTCTCGTTGGAAGTTTAGCTTCTAGAGCATCATTTTAGCTAGCATTTATTCACTCTCCCTAAGTTTTGAAATGAGTATCACGAACGTTTGTATGAGGATATTCTTTCTCTGTTCTTTTTTACTTATATATTTAGTTGGAACAAAGACATAATATTCCCTTGTAAGATAAAATATCAGTCACCATTATATCTGTTACTCTGCCATAGCAACTGTTGATATTAAATATTTAATTGTCATAATACCGCTCTTAGATTTTTGTTTCTTCATAACAATTGATGTCCAATTAGTTTTTCATGACTGTATATTTGTGCATTAGAAAATCTGTAACTTCTGATATATATATTTTTCATGTTTCAACAGATTTCAGAAAACTGTCCAAAAGAATTTCTTGAAAGTGAGCAGTTTGCCTACTCGATCATTGAACTCTGTTTGGGGTACCTATTCAAATTTCTCCACAGGTGTGTACTTACCAGCAGATTTCTTGAAGCTGTGTCCAATTCTGTTTATTTTGAACCTGAAAAATCATGTTGCGGGAAATAAGTGAATTGCATTGGAAGAAACCGTAACAAAAGGCTTCTTCTTTTCCGTTTCAGGCATAATGAAATTTCGTCAGATGATGACATTTGGGATAATTTGGTGTCTCCTTTATTTATCTCCATAAAGACACTAGTGGCACGGCTTGAGTTGAAGGTGACTTGTAAACTTTGAAAGATATTTGTTTTATTTGTTGCATTCCTAACATGTAACTGATTATTTCTTGTACAATGCAGGATTGTTTATATTCAGCACCTCTGGCATTACTCTTAAGTGGGTACAAGTGCATCCGGCAAGTCCCCACTGCCGCCTACTTACCAAAAGCTCTTGAGATTGTCAAGTCTACCAATGAGTTATTTCTTAAGCTAACTAGGAACTCGTCACAGAAACCCTCTACTGGTATGAAAATTAAATCCATAGCTAACGTGAGAATATGATAAACAAAATCCAGTATCATTTTAGCGTACCTGGGCCTAAAAAATAACGTTGTTCTTAGATAGAAGCATGTACAAATACAATACTGATATATTATGGCATTTGTTCAAACATCATTGCGTCGCCAAAAGTTTGAAAGAATGCTCAGAACAGATAGTAGATTTTTATAGGGTTGAAGCTGTGTTAACTTTTTGTGTACTAGGTTGATTAGGGGTAGCTATCAGATGGTGTCAAATTTCTGTAAGGTTAATTTTTTTTATGGTACATTCAATATAGATCATTATGCTTTCTGTCTGTTTTATGAGAGCCCCGAAGTTGCATATGCAGAATTGTGAAATTGATGTGCTGACTCTGAAATTTTTGCTACCTTTTGGGACACTGAAAAGTTTGTCGAAGCTGTGTAATCGAAATGTTCATTGCTTGCAGATGAAACTAATTTTTCTGCTGATAGTAGCATCCATCTAAGGGCAATATTTGGTGCTTGTGTACACATGCTTGATGATCTGGCTAAAGATTGTACCAAGGGTATCCATCTTGTGGACAACAAGAGATCAGTGGTACGCAAGCTTCTTCAGTTGAAGCTTGCTTTCTGTGTGGAACAATTATTCTCATTGGCTAAGCTCGCCTACGAGTTTGACTGTCCAGGAGATGAAACCGAGACAAATTCTATTTGTATTGCCATGTTGAAGAGTTGTCACATTAGTATAGCAGCAGTAATTAAAGATTCCAATATGCAGGTAACTGGAATTTCCCTTATTGCCATATATTAGTAATCAAGCTATTAACAAAATTAGTTCAAATATCTGCAGGTTCAAGCTACTGCTTTGCAAGTGCTAAAAAGCTTGGTACAGCGTTACAACAACCCAGAGGAAAAAAGTTTTGTTATCTTCTTTGTTGGGGAACTTATTGGAGATATTGTCAGTCTGATGCAGAGGGCACTTCTGGTAATTTTTCTCGTTTCTTCCTCGGAATTCAAACAGAATTTACATTCTAGAAGTAAAGAAATTTTTTTGAATCTTTTATATGAAAATCTATGACTGACTTCTTTCTTATTCTTTTGGATAGAAACCTATGAATAAGGAATCAGTGGTCATAGCTGGTGAATGCTTGCGGTTCATTGTACTACTTCAAACACACTCAAATGTCGATGAGCTTCAAAGAGGATTTATGAGCCTTTTTCTTGAATCTGTTCTTGTGGTTTTCTCTAAGACTTCAGATGGCGTTTCCCAGGTTTCACTCCTAGCCCGGCCTGTAAATTTTCAAAAATTTTTGTTGCTCCCTCTTTAGGCAGTTTGTAAATGTCATTTATTATGGATCAATACAGGAAGTCCTCGAGTTAAGAACTGTAGCTATGCGGCTTATTTCCCATCTAGCTCAGTTGCCTTCTTCAGCTGTTCATTTTAAGGATGTTCTCTTGTCGCTGCCAGCAACACACCGGCAGCAGCTTCAGGTTCTTGAATGCATTCTATTTGATTTACTCGCTTGGAAACAATGTTCAAATATTTTCATGGATCCCAAATCTCTATCTTTTTTTTCAACAGAATTTTTGTTTTATTGTAGTTATATATGCTATCCTTTTGTTTTGTTTTTTTTTGTAGGGGTTAAGCATTTTGCTTGCAAAAATTGAAATAACTATCTAATTGGTATCCTTGTCCTCTTGTTATTAGGATATTATCCGTGCTTCAGTCTCTCAAGATAGCGCCCTTCCGAAGCCAAAATCATTGGTTCCACCAATGGATATTAAACTACCAGCACCTGTGGTAGCAACACCTGAGAAAGTTACCTCTTCTGCTGATATGGTTAAAGCAGAAACAGTGTCCTCTGTTTCAACATCATTCAATCAGGTTAGCACAGTAGAAACTGAACTGGATGAAGATGATGAGGATGATGATTGGGACACTTTCCAATCCTTTCCTGCTTCCTCAAATCTTGAAGAATCAGAGTCAAAGACAGAAAGTATTCCCGAAGAGGAGCCAGGCTTGCCTGGTAGCTCTTCAATCCAAGAGGATGAATCAAACGAGACAAATAATTCACCACCTGAAAAAGACACTGATGATGAACATCGTGCTACTGACATCACAAGAGAAGATTCTATTGACAAAACCGAAGCCGTCGAAGAGGAAACAGTAGAAACATGTCTCGTAGAAGAAGCTATTACAAGCCAGAATGTCACAACCTCCACGGCCGATGATCATCCTGTTGTTGATACCACAAGAGAAGATTATATTGACAAAGGCGAAGCCGTCGAAGAGGAAACAGTAAAACCATATCTTATAGAAAAAGCTATTACAAGCCAGAATGACACAACCTCCTCGGGCGATGATCATCTTGTTGTTGATACCACAAGAGAAGATTCTACTGACAAAAGCGAAGCCGTCGAAGAGGAAACATTAGAACCATGTCTCGTAGAAGAAGCTCTTACAAGCCAGAATGACAAAACCTCCACGGCCAATGATCATCGTGTTGTTGATACCACAAGAGAAGATTCTATTGACAAAAGCGAAACTGTCAAAGAGGAAACAGTAGAACCAAGTCTCGTAGAAGAAGCTCTTACAAGCCAGCATGACAAAACTTCCTCGGCCGATGATCATCAAGTCGAAATGGTGGAAGAATCAGTTGAAAGTAAGAGTCCTGAATCTGAAAATATTGAAGTTGATATAAAACTGCCATCAACTGAAGCAGATTCAGAAGCCCTAGATGATCTTGAACCGGAAGACATTCAAAAGTCAGTAGAGGATGATGACCAAGTTAAATCTAGCAATGAACATGTTGAAGCTGATGTGGTTGTTGTAACGGATAAGACAGTGTCTGAAAATAAGAGGGATGAGGATTAAACATTAGGGGACATTAAAGACATAATTTTTATTTCAGTGAGAGCCGTGACCGTGAGTTTGAGAGTTTATAGATTTTTCATATGAACATATATGAGTCAGCTGTTTTGTTTTTCTGTGTCATTTTAAATTTGTTGGTTTTGGTGATAAAACTTTGTATTAAATTGGCGTTTCATACATTTATTTTTTTCTATTGTGTTTTATTGTAAATGGTCTCTTAAGCTCTACACAAGTCCAAGGAGGTCTCTACTAATTGCTCGATGAGTCAATTAACAGAAGGGTTAAAAATGTACGAATGACAAGGTACTAGCAAATTGCCATAAAAACAGGACCGGTCCAGAGTAGAATAAGAAACTATTGGTCGAACATGATGAAATATTGGTTTCGGTTTCAAAATTTTTTAAAATATTTTATGTTTGTATTTTTGAGTTTTATAGCAGAATGAGTTTTTATTAATATTTGAATAGTAGCTTTTGTGGTTTTGGTATTTTTTTCAATTAATCCTAATGATTTATATTCTATGTAGTTTTGGTTATTTATGTTTTCCAAATAAATAAATTACCCTTAGAGAAAAAAAAAAGAAAGAAAAACAAATCACATAGTATGATTGGGTAAAGGGATGCCCATGTAGGGATAACAACCACATGCAAATATTAATTAACACTTAGAAAAAAATAAGAAAACTATGAATTAGTTACTAACATTGAAAAAACAATTTTGCAATTAACCTATCATGTTTCTTTTTTTGCAGAAAAAATGCAAACAACTATCAAAAAAGATTTTATGAGCAAATTATTAACCAAAATTCAAGAAGATACGGACAAAAGTAATAACAAAATTTTAGGTAGGTCGCACTACATAATCTTTCAGTGTTTTTGGTTTCGGTTATTTTATTCACTTTAATTTTAATAAAATTGAATATTTGTGTAAATGTAATTTTTCATCTCTTCACGTGTTCATATATTTATTTCGTTAATTTAGTAGATTCAATTTAAATAAATTCAAATTCATACGATAACAAATCAATATAATGTATTTTTGGTCAACTAAAATATAAAATTTTATATCATTTTTTTAGTGTAAAATCTATTTTGAGAAGTGAAACCTCATTTAGTATCAATCTAAAAACTATATACACATTCATCTTTTAAAATTTATGCAAAAATAATAATTTTTTTTGGCAAAATTATTAAACCCGTATTGCACGAGAAATTATCTAGTTTATTTTAGCTAAATGTTAGTGCATGTTATTATAAGGTATAGATAATTATTAAATAATTATTAGAAGGTATAGATAAGGTATAGTATCATCTACTATATATTAAAAGAGAAATTATTAAAAAAAACAACTATTAGTTATGTATTATATTACATAAAATGTCATTGCTCTAGTAATAGTTCTAGAAAGGTTATGACTATAATTAGTTGCTGCATAAATATTGATCTCGGATTCGATGCAGATCAAATATGCGCCTGCTTGGAAGATAGGAACAAAATATTGATTTGATTTTTAAGAAGCTCGAAAACTATAAGGAGACATTATCCTGAGATTCTCTAAAATTGTGGGGCTTCAAACAAGTTTTAAAAAAAATTTAAGAAAAAGTTATGGGGTTGAAATCTAATATAATTTTTTTTTTTTAATTGAGGCCGAGACCAATATTTCGTCTGAATCTATTCGAGACCGATCTTGACTATAAGTTCCTAAGAAAAACAAAGTTTTTTTTAATGTTCTTTGCTGACATATAAAGATTTGGTACCATTGTTTTTTTTTATTGGTTTTAATTATCTTTGTTTTTACGTTAATTTTTGTGTGATATTCAGAAATGGTGTTCTTACTTGCCTACGAATTATATTATCAATTCTTATCACTAGTCGATGTTTATCTTATTGTGTGAAACACTTATGTGCAGAGCCGCCCTTTGATATTGTAAAATTTCGGGGGTCGGGAACAAAACTTTAATCGGTTAGCCACTTTATTAAAAAAAATAATTAAATGGAGCATCAAAATTAATAGTAATATTTTATTTAGGGGCCGGAGCAAATGTTTTTTCCGGATCCTCTCAGGACCGGGTCTGCCGAGTCAAGCGTGTCTATGTAAAAAAAAAGGCAACCGCCTTAGACCACCGATAAAATTTGAATATTTAGGCCACATTTTTTTCATTTTTATAAACAAAATAGACCACATTTTAGATAATATAAGCCAAATATATGTTTTTTATACCATATTTATTTTTTCTCCTCAGGTCTCTAAAATTCTAGGCACGGCACTGTCAGAAGCGTACCTATGTACAGAAAATAAAGGCAATCGCATTAGGCCACCGAAATTTTTTGAATAGTTAAAACATATTTTTAAAAATTTTATATGGAAAAATAAATAAAAAATAGGCCACTATAATATAAACCAAATATGTGTTTTTTTTATATAAATGACCGTATGGAGAAAAAATTGACCATATATATTTTTTTCGCTTTAGGCCTCAGCGAAGCTAGGCACAGCTCTGCTGACTGTCTCATGTGTCAATATTTCCGAGAGTTATCAACAAAAAAATTGGTAAGAAAATACATGTAATTAATTTATCAATTTTTATTTTATTTTATTGTTTTGGAGGAAAAAAAAAAAGAAGGTTGGGATCGATGTAAATAACATGAGTTTGCCTCAAGCTTTACAGATATGGCAAAACGAAGGAACATCAACGTCGATGTTCCATGGAGATTTTTCGTATTCTCAGACACAAACTAGTATTCCTCCCAACTCTTTTGGTTTTCCTGACACGTTTGATTCAAGTGATGGTAGGTGACTGTGTCTTAAATCGGAAGTTTTACATTTTGGCTTTTTTTTATGATATGATGATTATATTCATATATTAATGTAAACATATATATGTTGTATTTGTGTCTTGAGTTCTTAACAAAAAAAATCACGATCCAACCTTCTTTTTTTTTCTTAATAACTCAAGACACAAATAAAATATTTATATATTGTAAACATATATGTTGTATTTGTGTTTTTTTTATATGATGATTATATTTATATACTGTAAACACATGTGTTGTATTTGTGTCTTGAGTTCTTAAATATATTCATTTCTGAGAATAAATTCCAAAGCACGATCCAAAAAGATGCTTGAATTTTTCTCAAATTTGTTTCAACACCAAGTTGTAATCTTTGTAAGCTCTTTCCTATTAATACATCCTTTGCCCGGGAAAAAAAGCAAAAAAAAAAAATCTCTGTTTTATTTTTATTAAATAATTGGTAAAGAAAATTAAGAATCTTGCTAATATTTTTTATTGTTGCTTATGAATAAAATTTGTATTAATTATTTTCTAATTCTATTAATTAAATTAAATTTATTTATTTAAAAATCATTAAAGATGCAAATCTATACTTTTTTTAATTTAACGAACAAAATAAATATGTTACCAAATAAATTAAATAAGATATATTTGTACTTCAATAAGTTTAAAGAATGCAAAATATGGTCTTAGTTTATTTTTTAACAAAAAATCCATTAAAAAATTTGTTAAAATTTCGTGTGACTTGAATGAGTTTTGTTTTAAAACCAATTCATTTTTAAAAGAAAAATTTTAACAACTTACATAAAAACTATACGAAAAAAATAATAATAAATTGTTTTCTAAAAAAATTATAATTAACAAAAAAATTCTATTAAATAAATAACTTAAATAAAAAATAAATCTTAAATACATAATTTAAGGCCGAGAAAAAAAACATAATTTAATGGAACAAATATTAATTAAACTAATTAATTTACAAAAAAAAATAAGGAACTAATTTCGACAAAAAACAAGATTTAGATAAGTTTAATACATGATTTTATGATTGAACTCTCTTTTTTTTAATTTTATGAAGAATAAAAAGAAAAATAACATATATAAAATAATTTAATAAATATGTATTTGTTATAGTATAAATGATTTTTTGGTCAACTATAGTATACATAGTTATTGCCAAAAATTACATAAATATAAAAAACTATATTATTATTTATGTTTATATAACGTAAGAAAAGTTAAAAAAACATAAGATTAATACTTTCTAAAATCTAATAATTTTTAAAAGATCTAAAAGGTTGAATCCGCCTATCGTGCGGAAAACTATCTAACTTTAATTATTTCTAAGTTAAATAAAAAATGTGTGGAAGACAAGTAGCCTAATGGTGGCAACTTCTGTGCTTTTATACCATGATCGTTGAGCTGTTGACAAAAAAATAAAATATATATATATATATATATATTTTTTAAATAACTAGTATTTTAGTTATTTTCATAGAAATAAAGACTTCTTGATAGTAAAAATATTAATAAAATATATAATTTACAAAAAAAAAATATTTTAACTAAGAGATACATTAAATAAATGACAAATTTTTATTAAAATTTATAGATATATATTTTTCAAAAAATATATTGTTAAAATATTTTGATTAAATCAGTTTTGTATTATTTTAATTATTTCTGAAATTAAATATAACTACTTAGAAATAACTATTAACTATAATTATTTAATAAATAAAAACTTTAACATTTTTCATTTTAATTAAATGTTAATGCATGATAATTATTGTTAGTTATGTTATATAGATGATTACTAAATGTTATAATATAAAAACTGTCCTTTAGTTGACCAAAAAAGTCCTTTTATTTAACTAATTTAATCAACTTAGTAATGACAAAAATTATAATATCTTACAAATTAAAAGCCTTTTGATGTGGTCTGATCAAGATCATGATATTGCCGGAAACCAACACATTGATGATGAATATCAGATTCAGATGTATATGGCTACAAATGTCTCCATGGACTTGGACCCTTTGTCGGAAAATTTTGAAAAAAAAATCAGGTGATGAAGGGAGCAATATAATGGTGGGCACTAGCGTGCTTATGTAAAAAAATTTAAGGGAAATCGTTTAAGGCTATTGAAAAATATAAATATTTTGACCACATTTTTTATATGAAAAATTAAAGAAACATGTCACATTTTAGATAAAATTAGTCAACTATGTGACTTTTTATCATATTTATATTTTCGCTTTACCCCTCTTAATTTGATTTTAGATATGGCACCAAGGTGGAAAATTACAGGAAATACCATCGTTAAAAAGATCATTCTAAAGACAAAATAATCCAAAAATATACAAAACTTGTAAAAAAATTATCTTTATAAAAAATTATGTTTATAAAAAAAGTGATATGAACCAATATTAATAAATTTGTGGGTCTATTTTGCTTCTTTTTAACGTTAGATCTCAAATATATTAATGCTGAACCTCATAAACTGTCTTTTTTTATTTTACATTTACTATATATATAAAAGGAGAATGGCCAATACAAAACTATGCTGATATATCCTTGTCCTACACAAACTTTATCACTGTTCATATTCATACGCTTACTTTTATAAATGTCCAAAACATACATGAACTAAATCAAAATGGTTTTATTGATACATCAAACAGTGACAGCGTTACTATAATTATACATTCACTGCTTTGATGTATAAATAAACCTATTGTGATTAGTTCATGTATATTCTGGACATTTATAAAAGTTAGTGTATGAATCTGAACAGTAATAAAATTCGTGTATGATTGGGATATATTGATATAGTTTATGTATGTATTGGCTATTATCCATATATATAAATATTTTTTTTGCTGCTTTAAATATATTATATATAATATAAATAAAATTACGGGACGATCACATTCACCGTCGGTAGGGGTGAGTCGACATTGTATGCGTCGATTATATATTTAGAACAGCATAGCTGCATTTTATTATTATTATAGTAAAAAATAATAAAAATTCATATTACTGCTAGTATGTTATTGTAAATTAATAAATATTGAACGCTGTTGTTTACAGAGAGAAAATATAAAGATGTAGTCATCATGAGTCCAAATTGTCATGTAAAAGTGAATGCTTCCTCTATATATATATATATATATATTTTCGATATTCTAGGTCTATTTTCCTTTTCATTTTGTATAATTCATCTTCGATATTATTAAGTGTCATTTTAATTTTGTATAATAATTAAATAAATTATTTCTATATTATTTTAATTCTAATATATTATTTATTTTTACTAAACATTATCTCTATTTTTAACCGTTTTTTAGTTATATTTTATTAGTTTTCTAAAAAATAAATTATTACTAAATAGAAATTAGACAACAATAATTAAAACATCACTTATTTATTTACAAAATTTATCATCTAAAACGTTATCTAATTAAAAAATGTGTGGTCATTTTTAATATATTCTACTCTTTCTTACTTTCACAAAGCTTTACGGTTAATAATTAACGAATATCCATGGTCGGTTCTAATTAGAGCTAGATAAAATAATAGTTTTGGATTTTAAATTTTTTTAATATATTTTATTTAATATTTGTTTATTCTAAAAATATCTTTTAAAATGGTCCATGAATTTTAAATTATTGTAACTCCCATAATTTCTAGAAATCGGTGAATATCGAAGACACTGTAAATTACTAATACGATTGTGTAAATAAATTTAAATAAATAATCAGGAGCAACATGCGAACAGGATTAGAACATAAGAATCATTGTCTTAGTGATTTTAGCTATAAATTTGGATTTTGAATTATTATTATTATAAGTATATGACAAAAAAAAAAGAATTATTATTATTAGTTTGACAAAAAAAAAGAATTATTATTATTTAGCCGTGGATGAAACGCCAAACTGCCTCTCTGATCCTTCAGACAATTTCAGATTATCGTCTTTACCAAATTTTGGATCACGTCATTTTCAGTATTCCTTTAATTATTTTTTCGTTTAAATATTTATTGTGCCATTTTAAATATTTGGAAGAAAGAAAAAAGAATTTTAAATGTAAAAAGATTAGTAGAAGTGCAATATTCACCATAAAGAAATTGTTTTTGTACGTATATATATATACTTTTTTGTCAATCTATATATATGATTTTGGTTAGAAGAAATAAACATAATTTAATAATTTTTAATGACAGTTAAAATAAATGTTAATAAAAGAAATTTTTGTTTCTAAATATTCTTATATTTTAATATATAGTAGATATACTTTAAAAAATAATATTGTTAGAATATGGTTTTACTTAAACGAGTTGTTTATTATTTAAATTATTTATGGAATCAAAAAACTTTATTTAGAAATCACTATTAACAAAAAAAACAAACAAAAAAATAAATATTTAATCTAATTAGTTAATATTTACTATATATTAGAGAAATCATTTAAAAAAAAATTTATATATGTGTCAGATTATATAACTGTCATTATACTATCAATAATTCTAAACGATTTTTATGTAAACTTAAAATTTGGACAATTGCTGATTTAATTAAAGGAATAGAAAAAAAAATTAAATGAATATTTTATCAATATAAGAAATAAATCCAATTTATTAATGTTTAATTTTTCAAAGATGATATTCCATTAATACTTTTTACAATAATTCTTTTTCGACAACAAGGATTTTATATAAGTATTATTTACAATTTTTTTTCAAAATTTGAGAATTTTAAGATGAGCATTAATAACAATAACTAATAGGATTTAATAAAAATTATAATAATTAACTAGACAATTTTCTGCGCGATGCGGGATTTTATTTTTTTGCGAAAAAAATAGATTTTTTAGTTTTTTTTCCACGATAGATTTTTTAGTTTTAAATTTCTTAAATTGGATTCGTATCCGGGTGTCTCCAGTTGAGGGGAAACTAATTAGGATTTAATTGGCCACTAAGGGTAAGAGTAAAAAACTACTTAAATTGTAGATTTACGAAAGAATAATATTAATATATTTTATATATAAATTTTAACAAAATAAATTAAATTGAAAGATTTTTAATTAAGTTATAGTTGCATGAATTTTTTTTACTATACAAATAAGATATTAAAGTTTTTAGATTAATACAAAAATATAGAAACTTAGTTAACATACCTTTTTCATCACATATAACGATTTCGTTACCTTCACCGAATTTTTAATTACATAATTTCCACATTTAAAAAAAATTATTTGTACTTTCCATTATTGTTTATACGGTTTTAAATTATTGATATCTACATATTTCATTGCTAAAATAGGAAAAAAAATCGTAAGATATAAATATATTTGTTTATATTGCTAGAAATAAAATCATCACAAATTCCAAATAAGGATCTTGTTTTCCAACTAAATTGAACGTCTACATAGATGTAACTAATTAATTATTCTGGAAATATATAAAGTAACTTATAATTTTTTGTTTTATAAGATTTTTCAATTAAAAATAAATGTGTTTTAATAAGTATATATGGATTATAATTTAAATTTTTTTTTTTAATATTAGATTAATTTTTATAATGATTAGTTTTTATAAATTCTAACAAAGCTTATAGATTACTTTTTTTGTCGGCGCTTATAGATTACTCTTAACCCAACTAATTGATTAGAAACGTAAAATCAAACAAAAATATGAAAGAACAGGTGAGAAATAAATACTTGAAAATTTGATTTTTAATTGAAAAGTAAAGAAAATAAAATTTTAGCGTAGTAGATAAATGAGAGGTCAGTTGATGACAAAAAAAAATGAGAGGTTAGTTATGACTTATGAGTTTGATTTTATTTGTAGACAAATTTTAATAAGGCAATAACTATAATAACATTGTTTTAAATAAAATCAATATACAAAATTTATTTAGTTCATTTGTTAAATTGCACGAATTGTTGGTTTCTTTAGTTAGTTGATTAATAAAATATTATTATTAATTTAAATAATAAAATTTGTTGATAGAGTAAAAGAAAAAAAATGATATATATATATAACAATTGTAAATAAAGTAAAAACCATTTTTATTGTAATTTTACAAGTTACATATTATTAGACGACATGTCGCGCTTATCGTTATAGAATATGTCAGCACTAAAGCACTAAAGATGTACAAGATTTTTTATATGTCAAAATAGTTAGGGAAATGATTACAGTTATTATGGTTTAAGAAGGATAATAATTGATGATAGTTATTCTATTTATATTTTTTATCTTATAGGCAATCAATTATTTGATTGATGATAACTGATTTTAAATCTTAATCATCATGTATTTGTGTTAAACTTTTATTCATATTAAACATTGAAAAATTATACAACATTTTTCTGGAGTTTGAGAATGTGGCGATTAATGTCATTTTCGAGAAAATCAAGATATATATATTTATGAGATGATAGATTAAAGTAAACAGAAAAAAAAATCTAGAAAATATCATTTCACCGATTATTACAATTGATAAAAACCACCCTAATAGTTGAAGTTACTCAATTGATTGCCAATGAATCAAGAATAACAATATATTTCTTCTCAAAAATCTGAGACAACACCAAATTGAATCCAATAAGTTGTTTTTCATCATCGTTATAATTTATAAAATCTCAAGAACTATTGAATTACACAAATAAAAATTTAATGAAAATAGTCTAGAAAATGTTTTATCGAGTATAACTTTGTATTTCCATTACAAAGGATAAAGACATCGTAAAAATATTATGAAAGTCGAAGAAACAACGTATGTATATTTTTATTGAATTACTGTATGTTTTAAAATTTTAAAATTCTTTTAATTTTAGATAAGATAAATCTTTTTAATATTGAATAAAAATAATATAATAATTTTTTTGTTTTAATAATTAATTGTATTCTCTTTTTCTATAACTGATATGTTTTTTATGATTATTATTTTCATATATAATATTTGTAGGAATATGCTATATTAAAAAATTTAATAATTGATTAATTTAAATTTGTGATAAGATTAAAAAATATTTGATTAACATGTATTACTATCCAAGTTACAACTTTAACAAGTAGTAGATATTATTTTTTGTTATTTTAGTATTACTCGGTTAGCTAATGAGGAGCCAAGTAATAGAATCGATGCAGACACCTGTGGAGCCAAATACGGGAGATAGAAGTAACAAGAAAAAAAATAGGACAATAATCTAGTTTCGTATGCACAAAGCTTAAAAAGAAGATTGGAAATTTATCATTGGGGGCAAAAGTCACTATGTTGAAAAGTTTTCGAGGAAACAGAGATATTCAAAGCTCTCTACCACAAATTCCTCATTTCCGTCCATTTCTAGAGTCTAATAAATTTCCGTGAAGGACAAGCTATTTCGACTATGATTACCTTCAATGAACTCGTAGATAACCTTAACAATTTGGGAGTTGATAATCCAATCAGCTATATCAACAAGATGAAAAAGAATTTTACGGAGTTAAAGAAGTTTGGAGTTTTTTTATACAAGATTAACAAATTTTTACAAAAAAAAAAACACAGTTAAAACTATTTTTTTCTTATTACTTTTTTTCTGTTAAGCTCTTATTACTTAAATTTAATTATTTTTATTTAAAATAAATATTATATAAACTATTAATATTATTCCGTCATAAATCTAAAATGTAAAGAATTTAAAAACTAAAAAATCTATTGTTTTTTCGTAAAAAAAATGAATAGATGCATCATGCGAAGACTATCTAGTATTAAGATAAATTAAAAAAAAAAGATTTATTAAAAATAAATTACGTAATAATAAATTATTATAATTATAATGTTATTATAAATAAATTATTACATTATTACAAAGTCTGAACGTTGACAAAAAATAAAAGTCTGAACTTTTTTTTTTGTCTCCATAAAAGTCTGAACTTTTAGAAAATTATTTTTAGACTAAATAATATAATTGTTATCATTAACAATAACAAATTTAAATCATTATTGTTTACGTTAGTATTTTGCATTAAACACTTCATTGAATATAATATAGCAATAAATTAAAAATGAAAATGTAACATTAATTCATTTATATCAATAAATTTATTTTAATTATGGAAGTTCAAGTGGAACAAATAGTTATCAATTCTATTGTTTCTACATCATATCCTGAAAAACTAAGTATAAATAAATATTCACTAAACATAATAATAAAGTAAAATTCTTAATTTTACTCAATAAAAAAATTAAACATTAATATTAATCTATAAAATAAATTCTTGAATATTTCATTATAAAAAAATTATTAAAAATTATGATATATATTACATTATACATTTTTAGAAGTATTTAAAAAAATATATATATATATATATATATATTACTTTTTTGGGGTTGAATATTTAAAAAAGTATATTTAAAAAGATATTTAATATGATGTAAAAAGAAATACTTTAAAAAAATTAATTTTTAAAATATTTAGTAACATTTTAACTGAATAAAATTATTAACTTTAAAATTGATTCTATAACGTGATTCTAATAACAAGGAAATTTAGTTTCGAAATTAATATGTTAGAAAATGTAGAGCTTTAATTTTTTTCATTAAATATCTAGTATATATTAAAGAAAAATCAGTTTTGAATTGGTTGTAAAGAGCTTGTATATATGAATTTTGTCATTAAAATTTGAGTTGTGGGGTAGTCGACGAATTCTGCTTAATCCGGTAAAAGGTCCAAATCGACAGGATTATTTTAACCAAAAGAGATTAGTCAGGTTTCGGGCAGGACACCTTTTATTAAATAAAAATAAATAATAATTATATTTATGAGACCAATTGTTTTAAAGGCGTGATTGGAAGAGTGATGGAGCGAGAGCGTAGAGCTTTAGCGGGGAGCGGAAAGCGGAGGAGAAAGTGAAAAAAATTGTTTTATTGTCAACATTAATTAATTTGTCATTAAAAAAACGTATTTAAAAATCTGAAAATACGTATTTCCGAGCAACCCTTGCATAGTGTTAGACTCATGATTTTATTTTTTTCCATTGTGGACTTTCGATGGATGTTCATTACCACAATATAATTTTATTATAGACGGACAAGTGGGGATGTTTTTCTATATTATATACACTCTATTAATCTCCGAAGTGAGATCTTTAATACATACACTCACATTCAAGATTAGAAATCTGAAATATAGAATTTTGTGGGATTGAACATCCACCAAATATCTACAATACAGAAGTCAGAATTGTGGCTCTAATATCATATTAGAAATTATGGACATCCAACTTAAAATCAATTGGTGATAACCGGAGAAGTCCATTTATATTAAATATTATTCCAGAAGTTTTCTAGAAATTATTCGACACCCAACTTAAAATCAATTGGTGATAACCGGAAAAATCCATCTTTATTATATTTTATTCCGAAAATTTTCTAAACTTTCAATGGAATAAGAACTATGTTCTAACTTTTCTACTGTGAACTTCCTTCTAGATGATGGATTTGTGATGAATGTTTATTTCCACAAATTCCAAGTTTTAGACATTCAATTTTAAACATAGAAGAATATGTTAATATCTCACATCCAAAATTTAGACATTTAAAAAATATATATATTAGATATAGTCTCTTCCGTGTATCTCTCTAGTTTGGATGTAATTAATTTCTTAATAATTGCCAAATATGGTAATTTTGTTAAAGTTAAAACCTCTTTTTCCAAAAATAACTTTTTACCATACCCATTTATGAAAAAAAGACCGAATACAACAGAAACTCAAAGAGACAAAACAATGCAATTATTATTTCCAATGCAACAGAAACTCAAAGAGACAAAACCTCTTCAGTTATTGTTTCTCTCCGGTGCTGGATCGGTGCCGATATTGTTATTTCCAACGCCATCTTCAATCGCACTTTTCAATGCAATTATATAGGATTCAGGAGAAAATTTCTCAAATCAAAAGTGAACGAATTCACGGGTTTCCTTTAAACGACTTGATAAATCTCTATAGATTTTCTGTACAATATAATTCTTGAGGACCCCTCTGAATGCTTCCTTTAATCGTCGTGAACGTATCTCAAATCGTTATTTCTCTCCAAGCCGGAAAAACACAAAAGTGACTTGGATTTTTTAAGTCTTTTCAACACCTGACGGCGTCGTTTTATTTTTCGTGTCGTTTTGATCTCTGTTACACATTTAACTGCCGTTAAAGTTGGGGGTTGATTTGCACTCAATAAAAAACGTAGGTATTTAATAAACCACCAATTAAAACCAGGGGAAAATGCATTAAACTGGAATAACTTAGGTTTTTTTTTGCATTTGACCCGAATTATATATATATATATATATTATTTTATATATTAATTGAGAAACCAACTTAGGATAAAACATTAATTCATGTGTGATATGAGACTTTAAAAACATATTAGACCTTAAAAACATTATTCTATCCTAACAATAAATTCTAGAAGGACATTTTTGTCAATCTAAAATATAGAAATTTAATGATTAAATTAATTATAATTTAAAATTAATATTATTAAAACAAATAATAAATGATTCCAGATAAACTATTAGTTTACTAAAATTAAATATTACTCTTTGCAATAGTAAAAAAAAATTGGAAGAAACTTATTTTCACTCTATTATACGTTAAAAAATATTTTTAGTAGAAAAAAAATTAATATTTTAAACAACCAATTAAGAATAAAATATTACAAAAAATTATTTAAAAAAACTAACAAATGTTTTATTACTATCTTTATTTTTTTATAATAATATTAAAATTAATGAATACCACAAATTTAAAAATAAAATATTACTTATAATCAATTTAAAAAATACTAACAAACATTATTACAAAATTGTTATAAACAAATTTGATTTTTTAGCGGTCTGTTTCGGTTTCAACGGTCTTTTACGGTTATTTTTTTAGTTTAAAAAATATCCAATAAAAATAGTTAAATTACTAAGTTTTGCCTCTAATCATGTGTAATATTACTTGTCATTATTTAATAATTAATTATAGAAAGATATTTTTGTCAATCTAAATATGGACATTCAATAATTAGAAGCTTAATAGATAGATTAAAACCAAATATTATTAACAATATATTATAAATTATCATTTTTATTAAAATAAATTATTTAGTTGTTCGAATAAATAATAGATTTTGCGATAAATTAGAGAGAAATTTATTGAAGAAGTCATTTTGTTACTCTTTTTACAAAAAATAAATTATTTTTTTTTATTAAAAAATTAATAGGGTTTACAACAAATTATAAAGAACAAAATATTACTAATAATTACTACAATATTATGAAAATAAATAAATATTTTATTATTAGACCTAGGAATAATAATTTTTTATGATGTTATTCTGATTTTTTTTAATAATTTAAAATTTATTAATAAATAATAGGTTTTACGAAGATGAACTTATCTCAATAAAAAATTAATAATTATGTTTCAATAATTAATAAGTTATTTTCATTTGTCTTAATATCACATTCTAGACTCATTTTGTGAAAAATAGAAAATATATATTATTAACCTATTTTTATTAATGTTTAATTATATATTTTAAAAAAATATTATCCTACTACTAATTAATCTTATTCAACAATTAATCAATCTTTTTCAAAAAATTCTAAATTCAGAATTATATAATGGTATATAATATAATGTAATTCAAAAGATTAATTATTTAAATTAAACCACTAAAAATCTGCACAAATAATCAATAATTAATGTAAAGTAAATGAAGAATATAAATGTTCATAAGTCGTAACCGTAAACAAATGTAACTTACATTAACTTACCAAATGTCCTAATTAGAAGCTAAAATGTATAAATCATTTGGACCGTGAAAAGAAAGAAAAAAAGCTATAGAGACACAACCCACTACGTAACGTGAAACGTCCCAACTAAAAGCTAATGTCATGTTAATTAGTAGTCTTAATGAAAGGTTAAAAATTAATTTATTTAACAATTTCTAACTGATACAACCGTGACTCTAATACCATATTAGAAATAATAGACATTCAATTAAAATCAATTGGTGATAACTAGAAAAGTCTCTATATATTATATATTACTCTATTAATTCATAAACTTCCGATGTGAGATTTTTGACACGTTTCCTTACGTTCCAGAATTAATATCTAAAACCTATAATTTGTGGAGATGAACATCCATCATAGATCCACAATAGAAAAAGAGAAGTTATAACCATGACTCTAATACCATATTAGAAATTATGAAAATTCAATTTAAAATCAATTGTGATAAGTGGAGAGGTCTATCTATATTAAACTACTCAACAAATTGTCTAAACTTTCAATTGTCTCAGAACTATGTTCTAATTTTTCGATTGTGGACGTCTACCTCGATTGTTCGTCCAATCCTAAACGTAAAAAAACATTTAAATATCTACATCGAAAATTTAGACATAAAACATTTATAGAATGATATATATAATAGATATAGTTTCCTTCGTTTTAAGTTGGATGTAATTAATTCCTTAATAATTACCAAAATATGGCAATTTTGTTAAAGTTAAAACTTCTTTTTCCAAAAAAAAAAATAATAATATCTTTTTGCCATACCCATTTATGAAAAAAAACGAATACAAAAGAAACTCAAAAGAGACAAAACAAAAAGTGATAAAAGATTCCTTAATCTATTTATTCACTCACTACACACAAGTCCAAGCTCAATACTACATGTGTACTCATCCTCCCACGTGCCACACCTCTCCACCTTTCTCTTTTTCATCGGCAGCACCACGTGACTCTCACGTCCTACATGCGACTCCATCCCCAAAGTCAACTCAAGTCCGATCCAACTCGGTTCATCCGCCGAAACCGTTGACTCGTGACTTAGTGAAGACTCGTGACTTGCCGATGACCTCACGTTTCTGTCTTTTTTACATGCACCACGGCTCAACCGACACTGAGTCTTCACGTTTTCGTCTCTTGACACGTGTCTTATGTCGTCTAGCTTGTTGTTATTTAATGGAGGAGCTTGACTTGTAGCTACAGTGTCGCATGTGATCGGAGTGAGTGGAGAGCCTCTCATTACTGCCTCCACGGCTGCTTGACATAAATGCCAATTTCCGGACCATAATAACCCAACGGATCCATGAATGGGGTTCACGATTCTCCCACATGCTTCATATAACAATGATTTAAATATCCCTGCAAAACATAAACACATGAAAATGAGACCGGACCTCGGTACCGGCTTAGGCACAGGGACAAAAGGTGCACTGGCCCAGGGCCCCTTACACAAAGGGGCCCACAAAACAATTATTGTCTCTATTTTTCTTTTGACGTCTGTTTATCTGTTTTATGCATAAAAAATATAACTATATCTGCATTGGAAAATGACAAAACGAAAAAAATTAAATAATTTAGGATCAGAACTATAGAAGTGGGCCCCCTTCTTATATTTAGTGGTTGCTCTTTTTTATTTTGTAAAAATTTAATGGTTGTCTAGTTATTTAATTGTTAGGATATTTAAACCCTTGAAGACGCTAAAACTNATTTAATGGTTGTCTAGTTATTTAATTGTTAGGATATTTAAAACTCTCTTGAATTTATTCGAACAAGTTCATACTGATAGAGTTTGGATTATTAATTATATCACTCCGTGTTTATTTTATCTTTCTAAAAATTTCTTTTCTCCATTAACTACGAATAATATGATCTAATAAAATATTTAATTCAATTTGAAGGTTTAGTATATCTGTAAATATTTATCAGAAATTCAGAAATGGAAAAAAGGTCCAGTTTCTGAAAATTTCAATTATAGGCTTTTAGCTTCTGATTTATGTATAATGTTATATTTTCTTGTTTTAAACTTAATTGTTAAAAATGTTACCAGGTTTTTGGTGATTTTTTTTATCAGTTTTTATTTTGATACATATTTGCAAACAGTAAGTTTTATCTTAAACTTAATTGTTAAAAACAAACACTGTGATCGAAATTCATAAATTAAAGTAGTGATATCTTTTTACATGTTATGTAAATGTTTAAAATGGACTTAGAAAAAAAATTGTATTTCTTATTTTTTTTTAATTATTACAAAATTTTTTATGTTATATTAAGATATTAGGGGCCTATTTTAAATTTTCGCCCCGGGCCCCTAAAATGATTAAGCCGGTCCTGCCGGACCTGAATAAAGTCGAAGAAAACATTTGCTCGGACTTTATAAATTTTATAAAAATATTTATATTCGAATTTTTTTTTCCGACATTAGTTTTAGGTTCCATTTTTAAAAAATATTTTCTATGAAAGTAGCTTCAAATTCTCGTGTTTTTTTTCGATTTCAAAATTTTAAACAATTTCATGGCGACCCAGAAAACAGATTCCTACAAAACCAGGGACAAGGCCGGTCCCAAATTATTCTTATAAAAAAAAATCTAAAATTAAAATTTGTTATTTTAAAATGAATTATTTACATTTTTGGGGTAAGAAAATATTTCTAAGCAAATTTAGAGATCTAAAAAAAAAATTAAAGTTAATATAAAAATTTTGGACAAAACCAATGTTTTAATTATTCTACTTGGTCCGTGCATGATAGAGTAAAACTGAGTGGAATTGAATTACCAGGACGAAGGTGGTCGGGAGCGGCATTGAGAAGGTTCATAAGACCGGCACGACCGTAAAATTTAGCGAGGAAGACGGTGGCGTTAGCTTGAGATTCGGGAGATTTGATCCAATGAAGACAAGGCTTTAAGCAACAGTTTTCACTACAGCCTTTACGAAGGACTCGGCATCCGTTACAACTCATACGCATCTTTTTTTTTTGTTGAGAGAGGAAAGTACAGTACGGTCTTGATCTTAGACAAGTCTATTTAATAGAGATACGAAGGTGCTGGTTTGGTCCGAGAGATCATAGTAACCGGATGTTTTTTTTGGGTTGGTTTGTGTCGTGTAGTGGATTTTCTTAAATGACTTTGGTAATTCAAGGTATAATAAGTAGACATGTTAAAAAGAAATTAAAATAATTTCGTACATGAATTTTTCTTTTTTCTGTATTAATTTTTTTTTTCTCTTCTTTTTGACAGCTATGTGTTAATTTGATAAATGACAAAAAAGCGAGACTTACGTAAGGTAACGTAAGTAACAAATATTAAGAATAGCAAAGGATGTTGGTAAAATGGGGTAAATTTTAATATATTAGTTTGAAAACGAAATGACTATTAAAAATTTACTTTTTCCAATTTTTTATAAATGACGTTTTACAGCGTAAGATTTGTAAATAATTTAACGATGTTTTAGCTAAATAATACTTTTTTTTTTAATTCCTTTAGTTAATTGAAAATAATGATTGTTTTTATTAAACCAAGTTAATATTATATTTTTTTTGCAATATTTCTTTATTTTAAAATTAGAAATAAAAAAAAATTGTTAAAATATATAATGAATATGTGAGAAAAATCGATGTAAAATCGTTTAAAAAGTTTTTACTTTAGAGGCTATACAAATCTCTAAAATCTCTAAAAACGTAAAGAGAGAGAGAGAGTGTGTGAGGTTCGAACTTCAAAACGGCAAGCAGACGAAAAAGTATGGTGTCGTATGGGAAAGACATTGTGGAAACAGAGTTTGGTCGAATCGCCGCGTTTTGAGAGCGGCTACATTATGTAGCTCCATCTTAAATTCTGAGTATTAATTAATATTAATATCCTAACACCTTTTAATAAAAATTATCTGATTGGATTCACTTTGACAAAAAGAAAATTTGATTTTTAAGATGAGATTTTGTACATATCCTTTCTTAACATCAGCAGTTTTGTCATAATCTATGTACACGTGGCTTCTCGTTTGATAGAAACAACTAGGGAGATTCATTAATAGCCTAAATTCATTAAATAACCTTTAAAATTATAGATAGAACTCTAAACTAAAATCCAAAAGATATATATATATATACTCTCTCCGTATTTTTTTATAAGTTATTTTAGAGTTTTGCACGTTTATTAAAAAAAATAATTTTAGACCATTTTATTTTTATCAAAACATAATCATTATACCTATTTTAACAACTTTTTATATTTTTAATAAAAAAACAATGATTACTTAGGAATAAAATTGGAAAAATCATCATTTTTTATCTAAAAAGACACTTATTTATTTACAAACACAACTTTCTAAAACGACTTATAAAAAAACGGAAGGAGTATATATGAAGTAATGTTTTTATTTAGAGTATTTAGATCTTGAAATTATGTATTTATTCATTTAAAATTAGTTTTTAGTTTGGTTCAGATCTAGTTTGGATTCGGATTGGTTTTGGATCTTAACATTAAACTCATTGGGAATTAAGGTTTTTGTACTTGTTTTCTCCTACACAGTCATCTATTTTTACACTAGTTGTCGATACCGATCAACCTCTACGCACGAATGGTATGAAGTTAAAATTGGAGTTGGTGTTATCCAAAAAAAACTGATGATCCAAATTAATATATGTTTTGATATAAATGTGATAGAGAGACGAAAATGATGATTCATTAAAATAAAGATCCATAAGTAATCAAGAACGTATCCAAGATTTATTTTCATGAATTTTTTTAAATCATTAAATATTACATAAAACAAAAAACATTAGTTAAAAATTCTTATTAAAAATGATTTTAATAAATGAAATTAATTTTAATAAAAATATATATAAATTAATTTTCACATACCTGCAAACTTTACGACTCTAAATACTTTTTTGAAAATTACTTAAAGCTTGAGAACATACAAAAATATGAACACAAGACTACATTATTGTCGTGTTATGCTAAACATACTAATTATAAATTGTTGACAAATATGAATGGAGCAATTTTGTAGCAATGTCATATAAATATTTATAGAGCATAGAAGTTTATCTGATACAATTTCCAACGTAACGTATTTATTTTGTTTAGTAATTTAACTTTCTCCCGAATTCTTTCAAAAGTGAAGTTAGAAAAATCCAAATCTAGAAAAAGACAAAGTTAAAAAAAGAAACCATGAATTTCGAAAATAAGAAGGAAGTGATGTCTTGTTGAGTATACATTGAACTGAAAATTAAAGACAAGTGGAGGAGAGATAGGTGAAGATGCCATGCAAATATCTCCAAAAATATTATATATTTACTTGTAAGAAAAATTAAGAGGAAAGAGACAAAACAAGTTGATAAAAATAGGGGTTTGGCGTCCGCATGGCTTGGCGTGTAGTTTAAAATGTTTGGACAAAACTTCCACTTCAATAACTCCCATGAATTTAGGAGACGAACGATACTATTCCCACTCTTTTCTTCTTTTTTTTTTTCTTGACAAAAAAAGAATTTTTCAACTATTTAGATAAAAAAATTTGCACTATTTCACCTTTATTAAATTATTTTTTTTTCGACAAATCATTTTTTTATAATTATAATACTATTTTAACATTTTTTTTGTTTTTATCACTGATTAAAAAATATTTAGTTACCTAAGAGTAAATTTAAAAAAAAAAAAATAAAGAAATGAAAAATTAAATTTTAGAATTATGAAATAGGATAAGGTATATGGGTTACAATTTGTGAGTATTTAAAAATATATTTTCTAGAAATTTTTCTGCTGAAGCAAATTTTTTTAATAAAAAATAATACATGTTAGGAAAAATAAAATGTTATTTTTTATCAATTTAATTTTGGGAACTACATTTCATTTCAAGAAAAAAAAATTATCGAAATGATATTCATTCAAATGCGCAGATAATATCTAAAGATTAAAAGATAGACGATCCCAAGTTTTGCTTTACGTTTTCATGATTTTTTGGTTGAATAAAGAAGTTGAATGGGAGAGAGAAAACATAAAGTGTGTGGGTTATGGCCCATAACTTATGCCCGTTTATAGCCCACCCAAACTATCTTATTACTCTTTATTTTTAATTTTTTTTCAGCATCTTATTACTCTTATCTTTTCTTTTTTAAAACCATGAATTTTAGCCAAGGTTGGTTCGGTAATCCCAGGGGCTGAGGGGCATGCCCTTAATTTTTTTAATAGATGCAACAAATTATAATAAAATTATAGGAGTAAATTAATATAATATATCCTAAAATTTTATCTAATCGGAATGATGTGTAAACTAAAATTGTTAACAAATTATAACGAAAAACAAAAAAACATTGACGCAAATTTTGTAAACTTAAATTAAAAATCACTACAAGAAAAATCAGATATTGTGACAAAAGTTTTTGTC
>OVAW01000018.1:0-40423 GCA_900406365.1 Heliophila coronopifolia | reverse complement strand
TATTTTCTTTCTTTCATAGCATTCACAAGTAATTGAGAACGGTCCCCAACAATGAAAGATTATAAATAGTAATGGGTTGATCAGTCGAAAAATGACGTGTTTTATAGTCTTTTTTAATACACCATTTCCGATTAATTATATCATTTTATCACCATTAGAATGTGCATAATAATGAAAACTGCATTTTGTAGTTTTTGGGATATTTTTCTGCATGTTTTACAATTTCTAGGTAAAAGAAGCTAAAAACTGAATAAAATGGTTGAATATAGGCAACTTTGGAATTGACGGCTTCCCGGTTAATGAATCCCGAAGAAACCCAAAGTTACGGCACAGTTTTCCGAAGTAAATAGAAGGCGGCGACCGGACATTGAGGAGGACAATCGCCACCTAAGTTATATAATCCAAAGACACTTTTAGATCGTGCTGAAACCGCCTCGAAAAAAGTGCAAAAGTCAAAGTAGGCGACCAAGGCCGGAGAGGGCGACTCGTCACCAAGTACTAGGGGGCGACCCATATATATGAAGGCGAATCAACGCAAAGTTCGCAGGACGGCTTTTTCAGAGAAAATGGACGATATGAAGTTGGCGATCACCACATGAGGAGGCGGTGACCCAGGCCCTAGGGGACGAGCTGGCGGCCTCGACCAAAGCAGTTTTTCCCACTTCTTCTGATAACTCCCCACCACTTACAAGAAACCATCCACAATTCTCACTCTTTTTCTAAAGTTATTTACGAGTTTTTCTGTATAAATAAGAATATAAGACATATCAAAACATGTCTCTTCTCCCGGCCCCAATTTTATCTTTGATTTTCTATTGTTTAGGTTTTTGTAGCATGGAGACATGAGTTCATCTTGGTGAACCCTTTTTTCTTATCTTTAATCTGTTTGATTTCCATACTATCTTCTCTATTGTTTTAGGGTTATATTTTATTAAATCTGAGTAGATTTAGGTGTTCTCTTGATTAGGTTAGGCTTAGGGTTTTGAATCTAGAAACATGTTAGTTTAGGATCATTATCAATGAATCATCCGTATAATTTGTATGTTTAGGGATTATGTATGGACTAGGTGATGACCAGGTCAAGAGGATCTTAGGTTATAAGCGATCGCTAGTGGTGAATGATGTATGACCCGTAGACATCTTTGACCAACCTAAACGTATACTATAGGATGGGAGAAGACACGTCATCCTTCTCAATTTGTAGGGATTATTACAACAAGACACGTCGTCTACTAGTATTACACCCCCGAGGTAGTCATTCTCAGCGTTGTAGCGGATATCCCTGCGTCAAGGACTGCAGTCAGAAATGAGGTAGACTATAGTCATTTTATGTTGTAGATTAAGTTTTACATGGAAGCAGATTCAAACCTAGACTTCTTAGATTCATTAGTTTTCGCAACCTAAAACACATATTATCTGAAATCAACAAAATTATTTTAGTATTGAGAGCCAAGTTTAGCTATTTTAAGTTTAGTTTAGTTTATTTAATTGTCTTTTTATTTTATGTCTTTATTTTTATTGCATTTATTACCCTCTTTTTGTTAACCTCGTTTTGTTTGTCCGTTTAAAGCCCGGAAACCTCGTGTTTGCTAGAGTTTCAAAAGTCATCGTTCCTTGTGGATTCTACACCCAATTTACAACGCCAGTGTCCTGAACTTAGGGTTTGGATAGGAAAACTTTTGGTTAGAAAGTTGAAAAACTTCTAAAACTTAAAAAAAAAAAAGACAATAAAATAAAAGTCAGAAATTAAAAAAGCAAATTAATTAAAGACTGGAACTTAAAGTAACCTAAAAATGACTAAACTTGGCTCTTAATACTAAGCTAATTCCATGGACTTCGGTTAATATGGGTGTCGGGTTGCGATAACTAAAGTACTAAAGTGTCTAGGTTTGAATCTATTACCAAGCAAAATTTAGCCTACAACCTAAAATGAGTACAACCTACCACAATTCTGACTGCACTCTTTACCGCAGGGATTGACTACCTCGGGATCGTAGTACCGGTATACGACGTGTTAAGCACTTGTTGTAATAACCCCTACAGATTGAATGAGATAGATATCTCTTTACTCTTCCTATAGTATATGTTTATGTCAGTCCAACATGTCTACGGGTCATACGTCATTCACCCTTAGAAATCGCTTCTAACCTATGATCCCTTTGACCCGGTCATTACCTAGTCTTTGCATAAACCATAAACATACAAATTCTACGGATGATTCATTGATAATAAATTCCTAGACTAACAAACCCTAGATTCACAATTCTAACTCTAACCTAATCCACATAATACCTAAATCTACTCAGCATTCATAGAATCTAACCCTAAAACAATAGAGAAACATTGCATGAAATCCAATAGATTAAATAAAAAGAAATAAAAGGGTTCGCCAAGATGAAATCGGGTCTCCCTATCCACAAAACTAAAACCTAAACTTGAAAAAGAGAGATGATGAGGAGTTAAAGAGAAAGCTCTCTGTTGTTTTTCTCCCCTGTATATATACAGAAAAACATGAAAATAACAGTAGATAAAGAGTGAAAATCATGAGTGGTTGCATCTAGGTAGTGGGGAGTTTTAAGAAGAAGTGAAAAACTTCCAACTTTAAGAAAGGTTCAATCCCAACTTTAGAGGAAAATAGAGAAATACTCGCCTAGGAGACAACCATAGTTCGAAATCCGAAACTAGTGGCAAAGTAACAGAGGTGATAATAATTATGTTTCTTGATCTTCGATAAATATTTTAATTATTTAAAAAAAGTCAAATGTATAAAAGATAACTAAAAATAAGTTACCGAGGTCCTTTAGTCTAGTGGTTTGAGGCCACTAGCATGACCTTGGTATCGGAAGTTCGATTCCCCGCCTCTACGATGAGGTTTCCCTTTAGTGGGATTTTAGGCTAATGGGCCGGCTTGTTGTGGCTCAAATGTTGACAAAAAAAAACTAAAATTAAGTTAGAAATTTTTTAAAAATTATTACAAAAAAAAAAACAAATTATATTACATATAAGAAATCCATTTTAAATTTTTGCATCTTCTAAAATAGTTAATACATTCTGTCCCAAAAAGATAAAATTCTCTTTGGATCATGTTTCTTATTTATGTTCACTTAGCCACGTCTAATTAAGTTATATTTTTTTAACTTAATATTGACTTAGTTTCGTATATGTTAGGTTCATTGAGAAGATTGAAGTTCAAGACATGGTCGACTCTTGGTCAAATGATGAAATGAATCATATTCCATTTTTTATTAACAATTTATTAGTATAATGAAATTATTTATTCCATATTTTAATAAGTGCTTATGTAGAAAATAAAATTTAAATAAATAAATGACTTTTTATTAAAAATGTTATTTTTCTAAATTTATTCATTATTAATTCAGGGTAATAATTTCCTTTTTAGTTAGATCAAAATAATTGTTGTCAATTAAAAAAAAATTGGATCAAAATAATACAACTAAAATATTATTAAAATGTATAAAAAGTATGGAAAAGAAATTATTTAACAAAGATAAATAATCTAAATATTTTTATCTTACTAATTTTACAGATTTTTATAACTTCACTTAATAAAGCAAATGGAAAATAAATTTGTAAACAATTTCAAACCCTAATTTATACATATAATTCAATATTTGTTTTAAAAAAGTTTGTAATTATTTGAGATTCTATTAGTCAACTTCAATTACACGTGTTAAATATCTTATAAGTTAGTCTTTCTTTCTCTCCATTTATAAATGTTTCTTTTTAATTTTTTTGTATTTATGTAAGCATTCCCTCTTTCTTTTTGCATCATTTACTATTAAAATTTTTACAAATATCCACAAATAGACATTTTTGTTAAGTAACAAAAAATCTACACTTTTAATTATTTTTTAAATTACAAAATAAATAATTAAATTTTATTAATAAAGAAGAAAATTGTAAAACCTTTAAAATATTAAAACTGTATGCAGTAGGAATACTTCCATCTATTGATATTCAAATTTTTAATTTTATTATAAAATTAATGCGTTTTATACTTTATTTAGTTCGAAGTTAGGAAAAAAACATTTGGCAAAACAATTTAAAAATAAAACTTAAAATAAAAAAATACTGTGAATTCGTCAAAAAAAAAAAAAAAAAAATTTCTATTAACGCTGCGTGAAGACAACGCATTTTAAGAGGACCATTACTTTTTTTATTTACAACCAAACCGACACGCCTTAAATGAATAATACTTCGAAAGGCACGCAATGATCCACGTGGTTAGTTTTAAACCGTTGATATGCTATCCACTTGTTTAATCTGAACCGTTCATATATCTAATCTTTTTGTATAAATAGATGTCTTGATTGTAGGGTTTTCTCATCCCCGCCTCCATGAGAGCCTCTTCTTTTCTCTAACAAACTTTCTTCAACGTTTTCTTTAGATGGATGGCGATGATTCTTACGATTTTAACATCTGTTTTCTGTAGCAAGCCTTCCGATCTAAAGATCGGTTTCGTATCCCGAGAGATTTCGTGAATCCGGTGTATAATTTTTCCGTTAGAAGGTCACATCGCTAGATCTGACACAGATCTGGCTTTCTACACAGGTGAATCTCATAATTTATCAACAGTAGTTTATCTTTTGTTTGTTTTCTCAGATTTAAGTTGTATAATCGTGAATATTGTTCCTGATTATCAGATCCTGGATCTTCTCGTGAGGCTTCATCAGATGTGAGATGAAATTGGACGCTATGCCGTGGAGATTGATGTAATCGGAGACGGATCTGTTATGGACGCTATATCTGTTTGTGGTTGAATTAGATTTAGGATGTATGAGATGTTATGGTTGCTATGATTGCTTCCTGATTGCATCTTTGTCATCCGACCTTTGCCATGACAGGTGCGCTTGCTTGGCAGGTCAAAAACATATCCTCAATAAAAAAATCTATTTTGTGGTTTTGGAGAGGAGTTCGCACGGGTCATATTTTTTCCCGGGTTCTCCTCTCCTCTGTGTGTGTCGTTTTCCCCACACCCTTCCCTTCTGGTTTTATTTGTTACGCACCCCAACCTACAAATTAACTTATCCTCACATTGAAGTCGCCAATTGAGTGAGACCTATCGTATCAGAGGTTATTCTCAAACCTGGGAGGCCTCTTTCATATCTTATCAATTTAGCCAACAATCATCCATCAATGGACAGGTACTCGTGATTATATTAATTTTAGATCTTAGTCTTACATACCATAATCAAGTACTATTCATACAGAGAAAATATCAATTGCTCGAAAAAATCAAGTCTTTTACATCCATTCTAATTTGTGAATACAGTATCAAGTAAGAAAATTGAACTTAGATATATGAACAATTATATTTGTTATACTACATATATATAGTTGAACAATAATAAGTTAAATTGCTCTATTTTGAAGCTTACATATAATATTGAAAACTATTCAAGTTTTTTTTTTGTAATGCGTTTTTTTTTTATTTTAGCTCTCTTTGTACGTGTTGTGTAGTGTATTTGTTTTGATGAATCTTTGAGTCTCTATGTTCAAGGAAATTGTATTTCAAGGTATATTTGTAGCTGTATATGGCTTTTCTGGATGCTTGTCGAATAAGTCTGAAGTGAGATGAATGGTGTTAGTTTGGAGTGGATGATGGGAATGGCATGAAGCTGGTATCGTAAAGCTGCTGATGCCTGTTGAGGTATCTTGTTAAAGCACATATTTCTCTGGCTGTTGTACCCGAGGAAACCTCCTGTGGCTATGTACAATATTGTTCTACAATTTTATACTTTCTAATCTTTACGTTATCGAAGTTTTAGTATATTTTAGTGTTGGATATATTTATTGAAAGGCTATTTGAGTGGTTTGATTTTTTATATTTTCAACAAATTCTAATTTTTTAATTAGATTTTTACGATCTAAAATTTTCAAGTAGGATAACTAAACTTATGTTGGTATGTCTCACCAAGAATACAGTTTTGTTCCGAGGTTGCTTAATGTTGATGATGAATTTAGGTTTGTTCTTAGGCTGTTCTAACTTGTCATCCGTAGAAAATGGTGTCGGCATATATCTATCAGCGGCATATATCTATTGCTAGAAATCCAAACAGACAATTGAGGTGAAGTTCGGTTGTGGAGAACTAACTATTGAAATAGATCTGTAAGCTCAAAAATGGTAGAGCGCTCTTCTTCTTTTGAAGATTGAGAGGTTTGGTGGTTCGAATCCACCCAGATTTGCACCCCATTAATATTGTTTCAAGTAATCTTAGTATCTTTTTAGTTTTTAACATAACGTGTCTTCCTTGTTATGTCTTGACTTTATGGCACAGGCGGAGCACATCGTCTGTCCAATCAACAGTGGAAAACTCTTTTGATAACATTCGAATGTTCAGATGAATGTAGTGAGATTGTTTGGTGAAACCAAAAGTAGTCAGGTCTAGGTGCTGAAGATATCCAACAACGAAGAGACTTATGATTCAGTGAATTTACTTGTTTTGAGCCCATAACCGGGCTTAGTAGTTTAACTTTTATTGTTTTTTATAATTAATTTTAGAATTCTAGGTTTTTTTTTTTTGTATTATGACAAAATACGGTGTAGTTATGACCAAGAAAGAAAAATTACGTTGTAGAGATATTGTTGAGATCTTTTAATTAAAGTTGCGTTTGGAAAAAAAAAAAAAAAAATTAGTGTTGCGTCAATACAACGCATCTTTCCATAGATCACATTGTAGCCGTCCATTACGAAACTAATTTTTTTTTTTTTTTTTTTTAATCCTTATCTTTAAATATACTTTATTGATTTCTTATTAACAAAACCGACACGCTTTAAATAAATAATGGTATGAAAGGCACGTAATGATCCACGTGTGTTTGTTAAAACCGTTGATATGTTATATACTCTTTTAATCTGAACCGTTCCTTTTCTGTATAAAAGGATGTCTTGATTGTTTCTAGGTTTATCTCATCCCCGCCTCCATATGAGACTCATCTTTTCTCTAAACAAACTTCCGTCAACGCTTTCTTAAGATCTCTCTCTCTCTCTTCGATGGCGATGATTCTTACGCTTTCCACATATGTTTGTTGTGGCGAGCCTTCCGATCCAACAATCTGTTTCGTACTCCGAGAGATCTCGTGAATCTGGTGGATAGCTTTTGCCGTTAGAAGCTTTACATCTCAAGATCTGACACCGATCTGGATCTATCTATAGGTAAATCTTAAATTATATCAATAAGAGCTTATAATTTATTCGATTTCTCTGATTTTAGTTTTATAATTGTGGTTATTGTTCTCGATATGCAGATCTACAGACGAGGCTTCATCAGATGTGAGATGAATTTGTGACGTTATGCTGTTGAGATTTGATGCAATCGGAGACGGATCCGTTATGGATCCTAATGGTTTCTTGTTTGTGTGTTGGAATTAGAATTAGGATGTTGTTGGATGCTATGATATGATAGCTTTCCTAATTGCATCTTTGTCATCCGATCTTTGCCATGACAGGTGCGCTTGCTTGGCAGGTCAAAAACAATTCCTCAATAAAAAAAAAAATATTTCGTGGGTTTTGGAGAGGAGTTCGCACGGGTCATTTTTTTTCCCGGGTTCTCCTCTCCTTTTTTTGTGTGCGTCGTATCGTTCTTTTTGTTTACAATGATCCACAATCAACTAACCAGCACATCGAATTCGCTAGTTGAGACGTATCATATCGCACACAGCTTGAATTCAACCTTGGATGCTTGGGCAATACGTTATCTATTTGGCCAACAATTTACAAACAGGTATTTGTGTTTACTAAGCTCAGTTTAAGATCTTAATTCATTATCAAGTACTCTTTATACTCACAAAAATCTCAACTGGTTTAGCTTGACAAGAAATCACTGAATATGTGATTACACTATCATATCCCTATATGAAATTCGAAATCTTTAACCTTTAAAGATCACATTACATTACATATACTATTAAACAGTAAGCAATTTTTTCATTTTTCCCAATGTGGAAGTATTAAATATGTTCTAGTACACTATTCAATTTCATTTTTACCTATTTAGAATTGTTACATGTACTATTGAATAATTGTTAAGTTTTATTTTTGTATTGCATATGTTTATGTGTTCGTTGTCTTTGTACAAGTTTTTGTTTTATTTAAATGAATCTGTGAGGGATGTATAGAACAATTGTCCTGTTAGGGATATTGTAGTTTCTAGGTACAAGATGATGGTTGAAGAAGTATAGAACAATTGGATGCTGGAAGGGGCTTCCTAAGATGATGGTTGAAGAAGTATGAAACGAGGAACGTGCAGCTCTGATATATGTACGAGCTGGGGATGTTTCTTTTCTGTTGGTGGATTGAACTTGAAGGTATCACGATCAAGCAGTATATATACGGTTGTGTATACCTTAAGAAAACCTTCTTTGGCTATGTAACATATTCTTTATTTTTGTTTTTTAATTTTCTCATTCTTCTGGCAATTGCGTTTGTCAAAAAATCGTAGGAAATTATAATGGTTGGCTATATTTTCTTTTATTACTCGAGGTACTTAAATTTCATAAGTTGCCGCTGATCATATTAGGCTCTGTTATTTTTGTGCTCAACACTGATTGACTCGTCTGAATTGGTCTAGTGTCTTTGCTAATGCTATCAATTTGGAGGAAACGAATAGGCAAACACTTGGATGGTATGATGATGTGGCGAACTTCAACACTTGAATCTCGAAGATGACTTTTATCTATAAGAGGAAGTTCGACACGCCGTAGAAAGAAACCCCTAAGCTAATGAAGTTAAGTCTGCTGAAACCAAAGTTTAATACTCTATTTCTTAGAAATAAATCTGCAAGCTCAAAAATGGTAGAGCGCTCGTCTTCTCTTTGGGAAGATTGAGAGGTTTGGTGGTTCGAATCCACCCAGATTTGCACCCATTTTCTTGTGTTGTTTATTCGTCAGTATCTTTAATTTTTTTGACATTATTTATCTTCCATATTTATTTCATGACTTATACTTCTTTTTGGTTTCCTGAGACTACACAACGGGTTGATATTAAGCCTTCGTGTGGGACAGCGAATACTACCCATTTGTTCAGATGTTGATTGATGCTTATGCATCGACTCTTGTTGTGACAACTAAAGTAACATCCGAATGAGGAAAGGCCATGTACTTAAAGACTTCCAACAACCATGCGATATGCATCAAGTTACCACCGTGTCCTTTGAGCACTGTCGTGGCATTTAACCGGATAGAAGCAGTTTTAGGCTTTTAGCAATGTCCATCGTTAACTGAGGGAGAACCTTGTAGCAAGCGACAAAAAAAATTCAACAATCCACAAGACACATGAGACGATACATGCTTATACTAATCATGTTCTTGCCATGTCTGAGAACCCTTCTTCTTCAGAACACTTTTAAGTTTTTCATTCAGTTTTAGATATAATTATTTTGTTAGTTTGAATTATTGATCTATCCATATTTTTGGTTTTTTTTTTCCTTTTGACTGCTCATGAAGCTTTCTGGTATTTTCAAAATAGATCTTCATGGTGTCTTCCAATATAAATCTATTTCCTATCATTAATATCTGCGTTATGTTAATCACTACGCATTAATATCAGATTAGATTATCTGATAGTTATTAGAAACAACTCGAAAGTTGAAATTGTAGTTTTAGGGTCCAAATGGTTGACACTTGGAGGAATAAATGGAATAAGAGGAAAAAGCGGAAGATAAGCGTAATTGGAGAATATTACGCTGGTTTGTTCCTCTCCTATTAATAGGAGGAATAAATTCCAGCGGAATTTATTTATTTTATTCATAATTTGTTAGTTACGCTGAAAAATAAAAAACAGTTTATGTGGTGTGATTTTTTCGTCATTTGTTTAATAGCTAATAAAGTTCAGACTCGAAAGCAATGGAAGTAAGACCTACTTATGCTGTTACACATTAAATAATCAACAAATCTTAAAAACTAAGATCCATAATCCAAAACTAGAGTCATTTCTGGTCTTACAATAACAATTAAATATCCAAATCATCATCAGGGTCTTCATCAGAATCTGGATTCTCATCATCCGAATCTCTATAATATATAATTTCCCCGCCTTTACCCGATGAAGCCACATCAGTCTGCAACGCTCCTGCATACAATGGTGTTGTTTCAATCTTGCCATCCACTAGAGATCTCCTCCCATCATAGATATCCATCGATTTTCCATAACCTGAAGCAGAGAACAGTATCAATAATGTTGTTGTCCACAACGAGATTAAAATTCTGTGAGTTTAAACCAAATTGTGATGTACAAAACACTAACTTTGGTGTTCAAAAGGAAGCACAACTTTTTCTTTATCAACTCTTTCTTTCTCTGACAACTGCAGATTGAATTGAACCTGAAACCAAAAAGCAATAACAATCCAAGGTCATAAAACAACTTGAATACAAGAGATACAGAATTATTACGTGAGGCGCACCGAGGCGCCAAGCCATCTCTTTGGCACCTCACGCCGAAGCAAGAGGATCCGTAAGCCTCTTTGGTCAAAGCCGACTAATAGTCACTTTTGTAACATTAGTCACATTACTACAATAGTTTTTTTTGGTTAAATTCTTGTTTTTTTTTTTAATTAGAAAATAAGTTTAAACAGAACAAAAATCACTCATAAGCGAGACACGACGTGAACAACAATGTTTTTGTAGCATAGCTCTGAGGCGCACTTGACGCCTTGTGCATTACTAGCAAAGGCGAGCACATCATTGGCTTAGCTTCGCCTCAGAGCTATGCTACAAATTTGTTGTCGCCTATGTAGCCTTTCGCCTAAGCGATAAAAATGCAAAAAAAATCACAGGAAGTTAAGAAGCAGAACATGAGAACTTACTTTAGGCAAAAGGCTTTTAGTGGTTACAATAACAGTATCCGCTATGGTAATAGGTGAAAATTGTATTCCCATTTGATCAACATGATATTCTTCAGACTGTAGATAAAGAGTTACAAGATTGTTAAAGACAGATAGCATACCAAGATGAGACTGATACGGTAAAACGAAACAAGTGAGAGAAAGAAAGAACTTACCATCACTCTGACGCGTCCCTTCCTAAGCTTAAACCGGACATGAAACCGTCCTTTACCAAAATCCTGATGAACCGAAAATAGGCTTTCTAAAGCATTCCTTTGCCCATCTTCAGACGGACACAAAGGTTCTAAGTTTGCTTTCATGGTGGATATATATTCAAGCGCATTTGTCACTTTCTCTTGGTGAAGATCAGTGTTTAATGACCAAAATAAGCTGGAAACTTGTGCTGCAACCAAAAAAGTCAACCTTTGTTGTTAAGCCTAAGAAGAAATAAGAATTAATAAACTAGTGATCCTGTTCTTGTTGCATAGAATGTGAATGATACCGTGGCTTCGAAGATCTGTTAGAAGACTAGAAACTAATGGCATGGAAGAATGTCTTAGCAGCTCATTCACCTGTTTCAGAGATTTAAAAAAAAAATCACTTCCTCTCTATAGTTCTGATATGGTTTGAGGTATGTCTTCTGTAGATTAGTCCTCTTCTTATCGTCTTATTCGTTCTTTTTCCTTTAGATAGATAATCAAAGGTAGAAAATCGGATCTTTACTGATAAATATCGAGACCGTAACCCAATGTGATCTTCGGTTCAGCCAAGGTTCCACTCACCACACACTACACAATACAATTCATAAAAGACTCCAGACTCCCTGATCCTATAACCAACTATAACAACACTACATCCCTATTTACAAAACTACCCCAAACGTCCTTCTCATAGACCCTAGTATACGTATCAATTTCAAGTCTAAAATCTTAAAAGCGAAAGTTTGCTTACCGAATCTATGGCAACAGAGAAACGTGTTTTCCCGTCTCCAACCAATTCTGCAGCAAAGGAAACACCTTTAACAATGAGATGAAGATCTAATCGAAAACGATGGAATGTAAAAGAATCACCTTTTCCTGCTTCAATGATTGAAGAAAACAGCTTTTTTATGTCGCTCACAGACTTATGTAACTTTATAAAACTTGAGCCTTCAGTAAAACCAGTTGCAGGTTGATCAATCCAGCCTAATGGATCAGTGTAACAATCCAAAATACGAATCCTTCAAATCAAAAACCCAATTTAGTATCAAAGTACTCAACAAATGTAGAAAACCCTAAATGAAATCAAATCAAAATCACCATTTAGGAGATGAAGAGACAACGATTCCGTTTTGCTTCAAATGTTGCAAATAGAATGATGGGCTCCTTGAGAACGTGATTAGCACTAGACCCCTGCGTCACAAAGTGGGAAGAAACGGAAATTAGAGAAGCAATTCAAGAACAAATTTAGTAGAATTAGGGTTTTAGTGTGTAACTGTGACTTCGATTTTCCAGCCAAAATTGATGAAGAGAGGTTTGTCAGAAGATAGGAAGAGACATCAAGGCCGAAAGGAGAAGCTATAGTTTCTTCTATGGTAAGAGCTGGCGCGAACTCTCCTTCTTCTCCACCATCTCTTAGCTTTCTGAAAACCGATTCAGCCATTGTTTTTAGAGATTCTGGAGTTCTCTGGTAAAAAAAGTTTCGAACTTTGCGGCGACGTTTGAGACTAAAAGCGAAATTTGGGCCTTGTGAAGTAACCCAATAGGCTTTGTAAATATTTAATATTCTGAGTCACACAAAAAACGACAGTGTGTCGTTTTTTCAGGTATAAAACGTCAACCATTTGTCTTTTTTTTTTAACTAACATGAAACAAAGTGAAGAAGGTTTAACTTTAACCTGTACTGTCAAATAGGCGGCCCGTCCGCGGTCTAAATCTAATCCGCATGGTGTAGAGCAGTCATGATGATGAGATTTTAAGTCCAAATAGCTCTTGGGCTATAGATGTTGTGGCCCATGACTTGCGGTTTCACTTATTTAGCTCGTCCAACAAACTCTGAACTTGATGATTTTATGGCTAATGTTGTAGATGATAAAATATTATATTTCAATAAAAATAAAAAAACTAATGAATTTTAAAAATTTTGGTTAAAAACATACGTATTTAAATAATAATTTTAATTTGACAAAAAAAAAAGAACCGGCTTGTGGGTAAGTTTGCATAAAACTCTGCGGGCAATCCCGCATAGAAGCCCACAGACAGCGTTTTTCAGTGCTTTCGAGATCATGGACATTTTACCGCAAGTTTGCATGGACTTCAATTTTCCTCTCTCATATATCCGCAAACCTTTTTCCAAAACCATAAGCTCGAAGTGCCTCCCATACCCTTTTTATTTCCGATAATTTGATTTTTTTTACCATCAGGTAACAACGACAGGAAATATTTAAGTTACTAACCACGTGTATATGTTTGTATGAGACTATGTAATCCACAGGTTTTACATTTTCTGGTTTTAGGCAATCTTTGTGTTTTTTTTTTTAAGTTTAGACGGACAAGTATTTTGGATAGTGTTTATTTATTGATTATACGGACAATTAAGACAGTTTCTTCTATTAGACATGATCTTGTGGTAAGAAACATTCTCTATATGAAAAAGCCAAGTTCTTTAGGTTCTTGAATATTAAATCACAAAGAAAGAAACTATAAAAATTGGTTACAAATTTTGGATTTGCTTATTAATAAGTTTTACTTAGAAGTATGAAACAACATTTTGTGGTTTAGTCTCTTCAACCTTGAATGTATTTGATCATAGAATCATCACAACAATGTCACCAAAATAAAGAGCTTAGTTGCTAGTGTATACACACTTAAGCAGAAACTTTAATGCTCCGAGTTTTAACATACCATTGCGCAACAAAGTAGTTGATGAAACACAGAGATTAGTCAAGCATGTAAATTCTGGAAGCAATGTCTTGAACCAACCAATCAAATCCTTCCAACAAACCTTCACCTGTGTATGCACTACAACCCACGATTTTCCAGTGCCGGCTTTTATCCATAGACTCCAAATTTAACACCTGCAAAAGCAAGAAGATGAAACTCAGTACTTTAGCACAAAACATAATGTACATAGATCTTAAACCGCTAATCTTTCCATAAGTTTATAAAGAAACAACTTTTGAGACACGCGATTCCGAAACTCTTACTTTGCCGATTTCTTCAGGTGTAAGAGCACCTTGAATATCCTGCTTATTTGCTAGTATCAACAAAGATGATCCAGCTAGTCTCTGCCATTAAAATCAAGATCAATATCCACAAAACTTGATTCCACTATTTTAATATAGATCATCTTCTTCAAATTGCAAAGCTTTTTACACACAATTATTAGAAATTGAGACATTTTTTAATACCTCTTCCTTCAAGAGATTGTCAAGTTCCATCTTGCAATCATCTAGCCTCCTGAGATCAGAACTATCCACAACCCAAACCAAACCATCAGTCTGCTCAAAGTAGTTCCTCCAGTATGATCTTATAGTCTTTTGTCCACCCACATCCCAAATATTAAGCGTATACCTACACGAATCACCAATTGCCTGTAACCAACCTGTTTGATGAAATTCCTCAACCACATTAAGATTTTTACTTTTGGTAAACAATGGTTTTGATGTTGAATCCAAGAGTTGGACTGATCACACTTGTGTCTTCTCCGTTGATCTTCAGAACAATCGTCGTCTTGCCGGAGTTATCTAGTCCACTATAAAACCAAAAATCAGGCATATCATTGTGTATTACAGGAATGTATATTAAAAAGATGGGAATGATGACATACACCATAAGAATACGCATTTCCTTTTCTTTCTTCTTGATTTTCCGAATAATGCTTAACAATCCCATTTTTCGTTAGTCGATTTACAGAACAAAAGCTTCGCTGCTCGAAGTATTGATGAACTGAAAAATTTACAAGTTCGAACTATGAACAATCGAAGACTGGAAATTTTAAAATCGAAACGAGAATCAATCGCTATACACTCAAAATATCAAGAATCTCTAACAGCTAATCGCAGCTAATAGACTGGCAAATCGGATGTGAAACAACCGTAGAAAAGCAAATCGCGAACAAAGAGATCTCTAAAGAAGAACAATCGATTTTTTCTGTTTTTCCTAAATAACTAAAAAATTAGACAAAATCGAAGAGGAAATGAAGATACTTACCGGAATTCGAGAACGACGATGGAGAGACAGACGGTGGCAGGAGAATTTGAGTCGCGTGAAGAAGAGAGGAAGAGATTAGGCCCATTAGTATAATGGGCTTGATCTTAATTAATAAGAGGCTAAGTCCCACAGATTACGGGTTCGATTAATGGCTTTGATCCAACTTAGCGAGACTATTATGTTTAGTTACTTGAGGGCTCTGTATTAACGGAAATCCGAAGAGTATATACTCAAAAATAGATAGGATGAAGAAATAAAAATTCATAATTTTATATTAAAATAACATTATCATATAAAAGTCATTCGAAAACAAATTAATATCATGCACAAGGGCGGTATGAAGCTTTTACTTGTTTGTGTAAAAACAATAACAAGTATTTTGTTATACATTTTCACATCGAAATTGTAATGATTATAAAACTATTCCAAACAAAAATCATAAAAAAAAAAAAGTAACATTTAACATGAAAGAAAATCATAAACTAAGAGATGACTTTTGTCAAGACAATAAGATGAACAAGTCTCAGCTTCATGCTCTCTATAATTTTATCTGGTGACTCTGTAAGCCTACACAAAACAAAAAAGAGATTCATATAAATTTGCAAGCAAAACCCGAAAGCATATAGTATATTTTTTTATTACCTTGACTTGTTTGAGCAAATTCTTGGCGCGTTCGTCTGTTTTGAAATGGTCACGAATAGGCTGCGATAATTATGAAACATCAAGTCTTGATTTTGTTTTTTTACTACCAAGAGATTTTACTTACATAAATTTTCACTTACTTGCAAAATCTTATTCAACGCGTTTGCCAGACTTTTCTTCAGATCCTCAGGATGCAACTCGCCATTCTCATAGTCGGCAGCAATGTCTTCAAAGTTTTTGAAAGTCCTAACAATAAGATGAATAGATATAAGGTTACAGTTCAAATCCTAAAACTTGGCAAGCATCTCATAAGTGGTAAAAAAACTTACTTGTGCTCAACTATAAACTCATCAAACCATGGTAAGATTATGTATTTGATGTATTCAAGACATGGATTGCCTTGAACAGTTTTTGGAGGACAGTACGCGTTTTTGATCTTCTCATTAACGTCAACCTGAAGATAGTCAAAATTAGTCAAACTTTTAATCTACTTTTGTAAAAACTAAGAAAGTGAGTTACCTACCTCCTCATCTTCCATAAAGATGGCAGAAGATGGATCACTTTTGGACATCTTTTCTTGTCCTTCTATCAGACCAGGAAGCATATCTACATATTGTTACAGCAAAAAAGGCGATAAATAATCGGAAACAAAAGTCGAAAAAAGAATAATGCAGAGCTTACTTACGGTGTGACAAGATGATTGGTTTGTTCTTCCTCTTTATGTCATCACAGTATTCTCTCGCTAGCACGTTCACTTTTCTTTGATCCATCCCAAGTTGACAAATATCAGCCTACATGAAAAACAATTGTTTTATCAGACTATTCTCTGTGGTTCCAGATTATACATAAACTTTGGTGCTGTGCAGAAACATACATAATTTTTAATTAATAACTATTTCATACATGAAAAACTCATACGCCAAATAGCAGAACACCGATTTTAAAAAGTACCTTGAGGAAAAAGATATCCGCACACTGCATACATGGGTAAAGAATCTGTGCAGCACTAATATCATCATCATCATCGGTCTTCTGATCATCTTTCTTCTCACGTCCCATAATCTGCCCGCACCTTTTGATTCTAGTGAGCGTGTTTCTACGAGCAATGTCCATCACAAGAGGCCAGTACTCGCCCGCCCTAGCATTAATCTCATCAGAAGACCACAAAAACTCTACTTTGCCGTCATTGTTCAACCCAGCCGCCTTCCATATCTCTTGAAAGTATTCTCCGACTACTTTGATTTTGTCCAAGTCACCACCCATTTTGTTGTTTAGCTGAGCAAACCAATCAGCAATCCAGATTTTCACTCGGCAACCGGCTGAAGTCAGTTTGTTCACATTGATGACTTTCATCACTCCCTGAGCAATGTGCATCCTTCCTGATGGTTCAAATCCATCGTAACAAATCGGAGCAGCTTTCTTAGAAAGAAGATTCTTCAGCTCTTCCTCTTGTATACATTCCTCACCGATGCTCCTGACAATTTGGTATCTTTGCTCAACCTCTTCTTCACCCATCCTGAAATCAAATAAGTTTTAAAATCCACACCATAAGCATAACAAATTGTAATCAACCTAAAATTATTTTAAAATTATAAATATTCTGTTTAACCTAAAATTTCTAAAAATTATTCCTTAATTCTTGGTCTGCGGCAGATAATTAGGTTTTGGTTTTCACTTCTACTTAATTTTAAACACACATATTTAAATATTAAATATTAATAAATTTTAGAAAAGTTCTGTTAAATATTAAATAGAAAATGTTAGCCGTGTATTTTATATTTTAAAACAAAATCTTAGTCGTGTTTGAAATACATTGATTTTTTCCTTTAAAAAAAATCAGTATATTTGGATTACTCTAATTGCGTCATTAATTTAAGGAATTGTTGTTTATAAAACTTTGATATTATTCGTGAACTATCTCTAGGGTTTATTGAAGATCAGCACGCTGAATTTATTAATTAGCAAAGCACAATCATGAAAAGTGTTTTGGGATTAATTGTTCTTAGAATCAATAGATTTTAATAAAAAAAAAAAAACGAAAAAATTAAAATCAATGATCAATATTGTTAAAAATTTAAAACTATAAAGTGTGTACCTTTAGTCTTTAGATGACGTAAGCTATGAATTGGAGAAGTTCCTTCGAACCCGATGAACTACAGAATCAGGCACCTAAGCTATGATTTAGGAGAAACAATGTGAATGATTGAGAATTACAACATAAAAGACTATATATATACACTTTAAAAACGATGAAAAAAAATGGAAATTAGAGATTTTGAAACAAAAATGGTTATTTTGAGTAATAGGAAAATAATGATTTTGAAAGAAAAATGGTTATTTTGGGCTTTCGAATTATCCATTTCTGTCTGGGCTTTATTGGGTTTCCGTGTATTTGATATGGGTTTGGGTCTCGTCATTATTCTCCAAAATTATGTATTTTTCCTTTCTTTTTTTATGCATTTTAATGACAACCTATTTATGACAAAAAAAAAAATGACAACCTATTTACATTTTACACACAAAAACAAAACAGTTTTTTTTTTCAATTTCACAGAATTCGGATACGGAGTAAAAAGTAAAAACTCTAGCCTCTAGATATATATACTTTATCCAGACCGTATAATATATAATATTAATTTCGAAAAGTCACAATCTTTCGATGGAACTAATTACCATAAAGCCCATACATGTATTACTTTGTTCCTTAATCCTTATAGTAAAATTTCTCTTGCTGCCGTCGCTCTTAGCTTAATCTCCTTTTTGTCGGCTGCACTATTTCACTTGATCGATTCAGCCCATTGAGAATTAAGACAAAAAAACACACTAAACACAAACTAATCTTGAACCTTCTGAGGAGTGAATTTTTTATGCTAAAGTTTCGTATGGTAAAATCGGTGATTGCTTATAAGATACATCACGTAGTGTTAAAAACTTGACTTTTTGCATTTATACATATTGCATATCCATGTGTAACTTTGGTTAAAGTATTGTAGTGTTAATTAAAAGGTTATAGAAATCTAAGCCGAAGATGACAAATTTATATATATATATGATATTAAATGCGTAATTTTTGAATTTTCTTTGGTTATAATATCCGTATTGTAATTAAATTTTATAATCGTAATTTTTGAAAGACTGGCGCGGTTTATTAGTTTCTAACACTAGTTTGATTTTTTTTTTTTTTTTTTTTGATACTTTAATGATGAATACATATCAATTAAATTTTATAATCGTAATTTTTGAAATCTTTGAATCTTTATTTGATAATATTATGTTCCGAGAAAAGTATCTAACATGTCAGTTCATATTCCCTCTTAATTAGGAAATGAAAGAAAATATTGTAATTAGATTTTGTCCTAAATTTATCATCGAACTGAGAGGAAATCTTAATTTATATATAAAAAAAAAACTCAAATATTCACATAAATTGTGGTGAAACTAAAATTATGATTTTTTTCCAAGATACTATTTATGACCGAATGACTTTAGTCTGGTAGTTAGAATGCATTAGCACTGACCATGGCATCTCAAGTTTTATGTCCATTAGTTGGAACTTGGAATTGAACACTTATTAAATTTTTTTTCAGATCAATTCTTAATTGTTTATCACTTTTTTTAGGTTTTTCGTATGTTTTATGTCCATTGAACTGGTTTTACTTGATTTATATTGCTTTTGTTTTTTTGTTTTTTTGTTTTTTTTTTCGTATAATTGTTTTGCTTTTGTTACTACCATATTAAGAGCCATTTTTAAACTAAATTGCTTTCGAGTTAAGATATCTATAATTTGATGATATTTACTATAATATTCTTGTCTTGACAAAACATCATCAACTTTAAGAGAGAACTAAACTAAGCATATACCCCAAGATAGGAAATAAAAGTTTAAAAAAAAAAGCAAAAGAAGTTACAATTGAGTGTTTTGGTCTATCTATTTGAGTTTATTCTTTTTATACTTTTTGTTTTTTACTTTAAAAAAATGTTTAAATTTGGAGTTTGCTCCTTTGACTGATCAAATGAATCTTTAGTTCCTCAAGCCAAAGAAAGAACATTAGATATCGTTGCTTTTGATCATTCCTGATCACTTCCCAATTCGCCCTTTACCTTTACTTTATTATTTTTTTTTTTTTCATTCTTAGCTTAAACAGTATTATTTTTTCTTAATTCTACTATATATTTCTTATATAAAGTTCTCATATTTTACCTTTAAATTGAAGAAGCTTCACTATTTGGTCTACTGTTTTTGGTTTTCGGACACAAAAGTTGTAAGTGACTCTAACAAGAAAAGATTTGAGATGTGTATATATATAACTTAAGGCCTTATTTATTTTTTTAAATTGTGTTTGGATATATATAAATTATGTTCCTTTTTAAATGCTAAGTTTTTCTAACATTTGTTGTGGTTCAAAACTTAGAAGACCGTGAGATTGTCATTCACGTGGGCTTCTTTTGACCAACCCCTTCCGACACTTTAACTGTAGATATATACACTTCTCATTATTACTTATTTACTTGCTTTAACAACATTAATTTTATCTCTTTACCTTCATTATAAAATAATTATATATATATGCTAAATTTAGTGTATTTTGCTTAAGAATGTTCAAACTATATTTTTATATAGTGTGATTTTGTTCACTTTTATTTGAAACAACATGAAAAGAGTCCATATTGAATTACTATATATTGTTCGAAGATGTTATATATATAAGAAATTTCTAAATAAAATATCCATCACAAAAAAAATTTGAGTTAAGTAAAGCCATTGAGAGTATACATTATAGAAATTGTCGCTTTATTTAACAAAAGTAGCAAACAATGTAATCTTCACTACAATAGATTCGATCATAGAAATTCCTTTTGTCTTTAAGTTTCAGAACTGCCTATATATATGTCCCAATGTCTTAATTTGTACTTTATAACTTAACTCACAAAACAACCAAACAAAACACTATCTCTCTCTGGTTTCAGTTTCATGATGGGATACCAAACTAACCCTAATTTCTCAATTTTTTTCTCCTCAGAAAATGACGACCAAAGCCATCAAAATTATGATTTTTATAATGACTTCTCTCCATCAACTTCTGTTGATTGTACTCTTTCTCTTGGAACACCATCCACTCGTCTCGACGACCACCGTAGATTTTCTTCTAAAACGCCGTCGTACAAGAAGAGCAATGGTGATCATAATTTACCTCGCCGGTGTGCTAGTTGCGACACCACTTCAACTCCTTTATGGAGAAACGGGCCAAAAGGACCTAAGGTAAAGTTAATATTTGATTCTTATTATATATGATTAATTAATGTGATACTTTATCCCCAAATAAATAAATAAAAACTAAGGTATCTAGATTGTAATTAAATTAAAAAGTGTCATTTTGGCCATTCAGAATTTAATAACTATTGTATGATAATGATGCAATACTTCCTTATATTGTCAGAAATCAAAGTATTAGGTCGACAAAAAAAATTTATAGCAAAGTAGTGTTTAGTAATTAAATTTGTCACATCATATACATTTGTCGTTATTGTATAATTCTTTAATTTTCAAAAATATATCTTACATTTAGGCGAAGTCCAGAATTGTAGGCCATCAAAATCTAAAATTTATATAAGTTCTTTTTTTTTTTAATAATTAACATCTAGTTTTGATAAAAAAAAATTATTAATTAATATCTGTTTAATTTACCTCAAGGGGGTACTGTCAGTTACCTAGTATATATTATTTATCCCCTACATAATATATACATAGTATGACTTTTTTCTGTAAAGAATATATATTTAGTATGACTATATTTTTTTTTTTTTGTCAACATCTAATATCACTATAGTCTATACATACATAACATTAAAATATGCGACTTAAACGATATCAATTTGGTTCAGTCATTATGCAATGCTTGTGGGATCCGATACAAGAAAGAGGAGAAACGTGCAACGGCAAGAAACTTATCAACATCCGGTGGAGGCTCATCGGCGGCAGAAATTCCGGTTGAGAATTCATACAACGGTGGTTTTAACTATTACAATGTTCACTATGCTTCATCGTCGCCGTCGTGGACTCATCAAAATACACAAAGAGTTCCATATTTCTCGCCGCCGCCAGAAATGGAATATACGTTCGTTGATAACGTCACGGCGTCTTCGTTTATGTCTTGGAATTGACGTCGCGTCATAGATGATGATGATGATGATGATGATGATAGGTGTTATCATAGATGATCACCCAAAGGAAATCAGTGGTGGTCAAAAATATATTTATTTATTTATTAAATTAATCAACTATATCTAGCTACTTGTGTTTTCTTTTTCGTGACTTTTTTAGAGTTACATATACTTAATGTTTTATAAGTTTTTAATGATGTCTCAAGTTGCTTTGACCGTAAATGATACATATATCTCAGCTTTATGTTATATATCGTCTTTTATTCTTTACCATTTTTCGATGCAACGTGAACCATATTTTGCTTCTTCTTCTCTTTTGAAATATTTAAAACCCTTACAGAGTCTCAAACATATATTTTTTAAAAATTTGGTCTTAAATTATATAGAGTTGTCGATTGGGCGGGCGGTCTGTCAGCGGGCTAAGCACCGCTCACCGCTGTAGTACAATAATTGTCATAAAATATTAGGCCCAAATTAACCACAGACTAAATAGACGCACGTCTACGGTACAATATTCAATATTAGGCACAAATTTAATATTAGGCTGCGGCACGTCTACGGTACAGTAACCAATATTAGGCTGGATGAATTTGGGCCTAATATTAGGCTGGATGAATTAAAATGCACAGTTAAAACATTGTGAATTACTCTGCACTTTTCTACCAACATTGGTAATTTTGGGACACTTTTCACACATATTACATATATTTTATACATTTATGATGTGAGATCTTTAACACGTCTCTTCGAAATGATAATATTTCGGAAACAAACATCATTCTAGGATCGAAAAACTTATTTGGATCACTCTAGGTCAAAAGTACAAATTGAGCTATAATATCATGTTAAGTTTTATTGGCTTCTAACTCAAAATCAATTGACAACAAATGAATTGACATAAATCTTTATATATTACTTATATCTACGGACGTATCCATAACTTTTTCTCATGGAATGCAAAATAGTTTTTTTTTAAATATATCATAACAATTACATCATATATATTAAAATTTTATTCGACATACGTGCGTAAATTAAATTTAAAAATTCAAAAATTATAGATACAATTACATCTTATATTTTAAAATTTTGTCCAACCGGAAATGCATAAATTAATTCCGCTAAAAATTACACAAAAAACTAGAAAATATAAATGCAAGTGCACTCTCTCCTAAGAAGCTACGTCCGCCGGTGCTTATATCCCAACGACACTTACGACGTGACGGAGTACTACTTATACGTGGTAAGAACGTCCTGCTCTTTTGATGGAAATCAATTTTTTAATTTTGACATTTATATCGCCTTCGTTTTTTTTTTTTTTTTTTTTGTCAACTTATTCTCGCCTATGTTTGTTGGGTCTAATTAGGATTTCTCGATATATATTAGCTCGCCAATTCCTTCATAAAAATGCAAATTGCTTGTTTCATTGGGCCGAACTTCAATGGCGGCCCATTAACAAATTATCAATGGTTGGAAAACATATTTTTTCCCGAACAGTAAGTGAAATGTGAATCATTAGAAAATAAAAAAACTTGAAAAGCAAATTATGGTTTAAAAATTATAGTGAAATGGGAGAAACTAAAAAAACAATTACTTTTCTAGCATTTACAAAAAAAAAACAATTAATTTTCTAGCAACTAAATTAGCTGTTTTCAAAATTTTAATCTCTTGCTAAGTTTTAAATTACAGTTTATGGCTCGATCATGTAGCTTATTTGGTTCGAGGATCATTTGAAAAAAAAAATGCAGTTTATGCATAATAATAGTAATATAATTCATCATTTATTATTGAAGAGTTAAATTTAGAATCAGAAAAATAGCAATTGTAGAAAATGGTGAAAATGAAAACAAATAATTAGAAGAGTCTATGATTAGGGCATTAGACTGCTAAACATTTGAATTTAGATTCAATAGAAAAATGATTTAGATTTTGCAAAGTTTTATTTTTTTTAATTAGGAAGTTCCGGATATTTGATTTATAGTTTTTTTTTTGACCAATGGTTAGAGCAAATTAAATATTTTATACAAATTCCTCAAAAAAGCTCCAATCCTAATGGTTTGGACAACATTTAAGGTTCTTTACGGCTAGACCAAAATCTTATGACTACATTCATTAGCAACAAAAAGTGCATTAGGTCTAATTCCTAAATATCTCTTAACTTGGTGTATCATTTGAAAATATAAAGTTTATTTTACATTAAGCCTCAAATTATATAATAAAAATATTTTGATTTGTAAAATTAACTTGTTCTGGTCATTAATACTTCCATTTTTAAATATAGGATGTTTAAAGATTTATATAATATTAAGATTTGAAGTTAATATAACTTTATTATTGTTTTAAAATATAAATATTAAATTTTTTATATTAAACATATCATTTAATTTTAAAAGAGTATATTGAAAAATGTAAAGTTAATTGTGCAAAATCTTATATCATTTTAAAAAAAAACAATTTTTTTTTTAAATCTATATATTTAAAAAGAAAACGATGGAGTAATACTAATTAACATGAAAATTTGGTTTAAAAAACAAAATACTGTATGAAAACAAAAGGCTGGGCAATTGCCACGTGCTTATATATGCGTAAGTCCTTCTTCATATCCAATGCATTAAAACACACAGCTATTGGTTAGATTTTTTTTACCAGCTTTTGGCTAGATTTAGTTATGTCAATAGCAAAAATACAAAACAACTTTTATTATTAAAAATTTAAAATTTAAAGTTTTTTTAACGTGGTTTTCTAAATAATATAGGTAAATTGGAGTGTATAATATATAAATATATAATGATATTATGTTATTTTCTAATTAAAAATAAATAATACAAAAAAATAGTGGTTTAATTTGTTAATCCATTGTCAATGAGGTTAGTTTCGTGATTCAAATTGCTACTTTTAAAAAAAAAAATTATAGATTTACTATAAGCAACCATTGATTGTAGTTAAAAATTATAAACAACTCATAACATAATAAACATATATTAATATATGATTATTTGAATATTTGAATATTTTCATTACCAAATTACTCGGAAATTGTTCCATCACAAGTTGCCATTGCCGACAGTTCAAGAAAGATATTCCCAAATAAATATTAACAATTTAAATTAAAGACAGAAAATATTACGCTGCCAGAGTTCTTCCATTTGTTAATTTTGATTCATTGCTCCTGGTCATCTATTAATTTTATTTATTTTATATACATTGTTACTATAAATAAATAAATATATACATAGAGCCGTGTCTAAGTTTATAGAAATATAAAACGGATTTTTTTATTATAATTGTTGTCTGGTTCAAAAAGAAAAATTTTGTCGGCATGGTTTGGTAAAAAAAAAAATGTAACAAAATTACTAATAAATATAGTTTAATTATTAAAAAAAATGTGGAGCCGAATTTTTTAATTATTTAGAAGATTAAAACGATTGTTTTTTATTAATACATATAGCATTTCATATTTTCATCCATTATAAAAATATTTATCGTAGTATTTCACCCCTTAGAGCTCGAACATCATATTGGGCGTTGTCTTAATTGGAAATATATATTTTCATACGAGACAGAACTTGGAAAATTCCAAAATAGGACGAAACACAATACGACACGACTTTTCTTAGACCTAACTAAATTCCATTTATAGTTATGTAATAACTACAAATATTATTAACTTCGTGGATAAAAATATCCTTCTTCTTTCTTCAAAAAAAAAAAAAAAACTTCAAAGATGGACTTTTCTGTACATTATTCATATACGCAAATGACGTTTTACTTTTAATTATTGCGATATTAAAGTATACAAATCTAGATTCTTCGTTATGTCCCATCATCAATTTTTAATTTTTTTTTTTTTTATAAATTTATTCTTTTAGTTCTTACTTTATTAACCAATTTAGATCATTAATTTTTATGACAAAAAAAGAGATTATTAATTTAATATTAGATTTACCCAATAATACGCTGGAGAATATAAATTACGCAAAAAAAAACAATTATATTTTATTTATTTTGTCAGAGTATTAGTATTTTTTATTGTAAAAAAAAATCGAGATAGATTTTGCCGAACGTGTGGCCGCGAGGGAGAGAATATGGAAAGGGACATGTCGCACATGAACAATTCATTTTTTTTTTTTTTTTTTTTTTTTNTTTTTTTTTTTGACATCAGCACAATTGGCTTTATTAAGTTTCTCCCACTGGAGACAACCGGGGATCGAACCCCGGACCTGGCGCTAAAGCAACAGAGGTGGAAACCATTTGTTCCACTTGATCTTCGGCACATGAACAATTCATTTAGTTACATGTATCTAGACTTAACATATCAGTTAATTATAAAATATTCAAATAAATTAATTATAATAATCCTAAATGTCATTAGAGAATTTTAATCATTATTCAGCAATCCGTCAAAAAAAAAAAAATCATTATTCAGCAATACGAATTATACGATATCCTTTTGTTTCTCTATCATGGTTTAAGATCTTTTGGCTTTATTTTGGAGAAATCAAACATGACTATAAGCATTGTTTGTTCAATTATACGATCTTATTATTTTTATATTAGATTACTATATTAACATCGTCAAATCAAACCAAAAGTAAGTTTCACGGATTTTACCGAATGTTTTTATCCGGTGGTTAACGCGCAATAGAAGTCACCTTGTTATAAGGAATCAATTGTCTATCTCAGTCCGGTCCCAAGCGAAATGATGCTTAAAACGAATTTAAAGAAAAAAAATTTGTCAAAACACTTTTTTTTTTCATTATAAAATTGTCAAAATATAACAAAAAATATTATTTTAAAATAAAAATACTAAAAATTTCAATACATTATGCATGCAAAATAATTTAGCAGTGAATATAAAACTTATAATATTAAAAAATATTATTACTAGGTAAAAATAGCAAACACAAATTGAAAAACAATGAAAAAATAAATAAATATAAATACAAAGGTAGAAAAAAAATATAGAAAAAAGTTTAAAAAGAAAAGAAGAAAGAAATGAGGAACGGAAGAAAAAGAAAGATTTTAATCGTTGAAAAAAAGAACCTAAAGAGAAATATATTTTTTCTTCTTTTTATATAAGTCAAAATTTAATGTTATTAAAAGAGAAAAATTTTAAGATATGGAAAAAAGTAGTGTCACCGACATTTGTTAGAATACATAAATCACGTTATATATATTTTTAGAATTTAAATGCAAAATGTAGTATTTTTTGTCATCTAGCATAGTGGTATCAAAACCACTTTTTAAACACCTCATACTCGAGGGTTCGAACCCACCACCATGGTGTTTGGTGACAAAGAGATATACCATTATACCATGAACTCTTCTCGCAAAATTTAGTAATTTATTCTCTATTTTTTAACTATTGTAAAATAGATCATATATTTTTAAATTGACATGATTCCCCCAAAATTTTGTTTCAGATATGATGTCTAAAGCGGACGGTTTTTTTCGGTCCAAGCTATAAAGTTTCCGTTTCCTTTTAAGGTATTTAGGCTATCAGATCAGTTCGTTGTGATCCATATTAAAAAAATTCCAAATTCTAAACTGATTTCCAATTTCCCAAATAATTTTTATGGTTGGCAAAAAAACATATTGTGTTTAAAAAATATATATAATAATAAAATTTAGAAGTAAGAGTATTAATAATATTTATGAAGTTTTGGGGATTTAAAACTAAATTAACATTTAGAAATTATTTACTATAATTATTTAAAAAAAATATGATATAAATCTAATAAAATTATTTATAAAAATTTGGGGGCGAATCAATTATTCCACCAATCTATTCTATCTTAGAGTATACTCCCTCCGTATTTTTATAATCACGTTTTAGGGTGTTATACTTGTAAATAAATAAATAACATTTTAGCTAAAAAATTTCATGTTTTCAATTTTGACCTTCCAAATAATGAATTATTTTTAATTAACAAAAAAACTTTGAATTTCTATAATAACTATTTTAGCGTAGAAATATTAAAGTATTTATTTGTCAAATACCCTCTCCGTATTTTAATAAATGATATTTAGTCATTTGCGTAATTATTAAAACAAAGATATTTAGACTATATTACCCATATTGAATCATTTACCTATTTAATAATTTTTTTAATTGTATTGTCTTGATAAATTTTGAAAAATGTAACAATTTTAGATAAAACATCGTTTATTTATTTATAAATTATATTTACTAGAATGTCACTTATAAAAATACGGAAAAAATAGATATACCTAAAAAAATAATCTAACAAAAGTAAAATGATCTAAATTTTCAAAGTGTTCAAAATGCTAATAATTTATTTATAAAAATAGAAAAAAATAAATAAATAAATATATATATATATATATGATTATTTAAGTTGAAATTTGATAAATACAAAATTTCAAATGTTCAGCATTTTTGCTTTTCTTATTCGCAAAGCTCTTAGATATATACTGCATTCACAATATTTATTCTTTTATTTTTTTATTTATGATGTTACTACCGTTATTTTCAACAATAATGTAATTATAAATATTTTACTGATATTTTTTATGATCTTAAAGATCAGTCATTGACCATAATAATATTCGATGACAAAAAAAAAAGTGAATTATCTTTTTTTTTGATGTAACTGTTAAGATTTTACTAATATTTGTATGTTATATTATGCTCATGTCATATCATGCGGAACATCAGTGGTTCTTTTTCTTGCTTTTTCGTTTTTGATATTTAAAGTTATTGCATCTCACTTTTCTAAAGATTCGTCACTTCCAAGTCTTTTCTGGATTTCTTAGTGTAGCAAAGTTTCTGAACCCTAGGGGTTGTATTCTGATACACACGAACCCGGCCAAAACAATTTTTTTAAGGTCTAGCTTTCTTTTTTCTTCTATTTTAAATATATTATTCCAAAACAATTTAAGGAGTATTTTCTTTATCAACTTATATTTATAGTCCAAAACAATTTAAGGTTTCTGACCGAAAGATCTGGATAATCAGACCAAAATATTTTAAATTTATAATTTGACAAATACAATATTAACAAATATTCAATTTAAATGTAAAATATAAACAAACATACATTTATTTATCTAGGAAATGAAGTTTAAAATTTATTTTAGTTTTAGTTTGATTAACATTTGAAATTGCAAACTAGTCTCTCCTTTTTTTTTTAAATTTCGTTTTACAGTTTTGCATATTTAAAAAAAAATAAAAAAATTTAGGTTAATCAACTTTCGTTAAATGATTTATCTTTTTCATATATTTTTAATCTAATTTATGAAAAGAAAATATCTTCATTAAATAAAAGCAGAAATCATTACTTTCAATCAATACAATCAATAAAAACAAATATAAAAAAATAACACATTTTACATAAACTTTATTTATTTATTTATAAAATTTATCCTAAAAACGTTTATATAATAAAATATACAAAGTAAAATTTTGGTTATTTGAAAGTTCAAAAGATATATTTTTTATTTTTTTAAGGTAGATTGTTTGTCCATCCAAGATTCAAACCTTCTTTAAATCACACGTAGCTAATTTAGTCTTCTATTGAAAAAAAAAATCTCTTATTTCAATTGATAAATTAATGAACATTTTGATTGCATTATTTTTATTTATATCGATTAATTTACAAAAGTCAAAACTCGCATTACTTCTTTTATTATTACGGAGTATTATTTTTTTTCCATCTATATTTTTATTTAATTTACAAATATTCTTTTGATATTTAAAAACTTGCAAATAATGGAAGATAATTTAGACAAAGATAATGATGAGTATTGCGACCAATGTGCGGACACTGTAAGATAACGTGGCACTGTCTGCTACATGTCCACAAATTATCTCTTGTTTCTTAGTGCTGACTCTTTTATTACTGAAACAGACCAAACCCACTTCCTTTCTCAATTTCTTCATTTGATTTTTCTCTCTCGGAAATTGATGGGCAACAGGAAACACAATTTCAATTTCTCTCTCTCCTCCAAAAGAACCAATAGTGTCTTGTGACCCTCTTTTAGTAAAGACCATAACTTTATCTACTTTTCTTGCTGGGTTTAATCACTTCTTAAATGGGTTTAAATCAAATTTTCCTTTTAATTTAATTACTTCTTTTATGAGATTAGTCAAGTATTAGGTTTTGGTGGGCTATCACCAAAAGTCAAAACTTTGAACTTTGTAAAGAGATATTTTATCATCTTCATGTGTTTATAGCTTAATATGATTAGCTTATGAGAAGCTAAAAGCCTATGATTATTTCTTTAATTTAATTAGCTAGGGCTTTGAATAAAGAGACAGAGATTAAATAAAGTTTTCATCTTTGTTTAAGATAAAGTTAGGGTTTTTAATTTCAGAAGCTAAAAAAAATGGAAGTTAGAGAGAAGAAAGACGAGAAAATGGAGATGACAAGTCATCAGGAGAAACCCATCACCAAAAGAAACGGGTCGGATCCGGATCTTGAAGTAGTTCCACCTCCAAGATCATACGCTAGGCCTTCTCAAACTTCTCCGCCGAGTAAGGTGAGATATAAAGAATGTCAACGGAACCACGCCGCAAGCTCCGGTGGACACGTTATCGACGGTTGCGGCGAGTTTATGTCTTCCGGTGAAGAGGGCACAGCGGAGTCACTTCTTTGCGCTGCATGTGAATGTCATCGGAGTTTCCACAGAAAAGAAATCGACGGCGTTTTTGTTGTCAAATTCAATAGACCAATCATAAGCCGCCACGTGTCTCCAATCATGATGAACTTCGGTGGTGGTGGTGGCGTAGGAGGAAGAGATCCAGCGGAGTCATCGACAGAAGATCTAAACAAGTTTCATCAGTCGTTAAACGGAGTAGATCAGTTTCAATACCATCCGAAGAAACGGTTTAGGACAAAGTTTAGTCAAGAACAGAAGGGGAAGATGATGGAGTTTGCTGAGAAGATTGGTTGGAGAATGAGTAAGCAAGAGGATGACGAAGTGAACAGGTTTTGTCGGGAGATTAATGTGAAAAGACAAGTTTTTAAAGTTTGGATGCATAACAATAAGCAAACAGCCAAGAAGAAAGACATGTAAGAGAGACTTTTTCATGTGTTTACATTTTTGAAATGAGATTTGATGAATAGATTCAGAAATGTATAACAAATTTGATTTTAGAGCTCAGCATAATGTTTTATTATTTCTCCAGCAACTTTAGAAGCCTTTTATGCCTATTTTGTCGATTTCTTCATGACATTGTTTATGATTCTTCAAATCCTTTGGCCAGTCCACCATGGATGCAAAGTCGTAGACTCATAGCCAAAATCCTTCGCCTTATCAGAGGCAATGTCATTTATTCCCGGCCTTCTCATAAACCATGTCTAGGGGTGCGTATTTGGGACATTTAGATATTTCGGGTAATGAAATTTGCTAACTATTTGGGAAAAAAATAATATTTTCAGTTCGATTTGGTTCGGGTCTTCAGAAAATTTATTTGTTTGGAAAAAAATTTTAAACAAATAAATTTTAGTTTAGTTTGGTTTTTTAATATTTTTTATTTGTATGTATTCTAAAAATAATTTTGATTAACAAAATAAAAAGTAAAATATTATTTTCGGAATTCAATATAAAATATCGCAAATTGATTTTAAATAGCAAATAAACATTTATAACATTCTTATATATATTTATTTTGACTTACAAACAATTTGTATCATTGAAATATTTTTTTTTAAATATATCAATAAGTTGTAATTTATAATTTTTATATATAATATTTTTATATTTAGGTACCCGTTCGGGTTCGGGAATTCTCGTTATCCATGGTATCAAAATTGGTCCCGATCAGAAAATTATTCGGGTCAGAAATCTTCTAATTCGAATCAGTTCCAAAAATACCCGTTCGGATGGAAATTTTGCTCACCCTATTGTTGTCCTTGGCATCTCGTATAGGACACAAATTTTGCATTGCTAGCCTTTTTATAGGCCATGTCCTTATATCATAACAAAATCCTTCATATTTTGTGTAGTTCCCTTAAGCATATCCCGCCTTCTCATAAGAAAAATCTTTTGCGTTACCCCCCTTATCATATTTAAATTACTCCGTGTGGCGAGCCCGCTATCTCATATGCCATGCCCTTACCATTGACCACCTTCTTAAAGGCCAATGTGTTTTGTATTTATCACCAGCAATATGGTTATGTCCATCATGATTTGAGCACTTCACTAAACAGATTCCACCTTATCATAGGCAAAAATCCTTTGTGTGTCCCGCCTTCTCGTAAGCTATGTCCTTTGCATTGCTTCCTTTTATCATAGGCATATTTTTCAAGTGGGCTTGCCTTCTTGTATGCCATGTCCTTCACATTGCACTTCCATAAGCATATCCCATTTTATCATAGGCTTTTTCCTTTGTGTCACCCTCCTTGTCAAAGAAAATCCTTTTACATAGTCCATTTTCTCGTAGGCCATATCTTTTGCAATAATTGCGTGTTTCATCATAGAATCAAGGCCAACCTGAAATTGGGAGCCCAATGCCGTAAAAATTATACTCCCTCCGTATTTTTTTTTTAAATATCATTTTAGAGTTTTGCACAATTCTTAAAATAAATTTTTAGGACTATTTTTTACCCCTATTTAATGATTACTCTACCTTATATATTTTTGATCTAATTGGTCAATATTTATTGAAAAAATAAAACTGTCGTTGATTTGTGTAAAAGATGAAATCATTAAATTAAATTAATAGGAGTAAATTTGGAAAAAGATGCAACTTTTAGCTAAAATGACACTTATTAATTTACAAACACAACTTCCTAAAACGACAATTATAAAACTACGGAGGGAGTATATATTAATAGTTATTTATTTTTGAAGAATAAAAATAAAATTTTAAATAAATCTTAAAGGCCTAAACAAACAAAACAAAGTTAACTAAAACTTAATAGTAGTAAAAATTTTGGAAGCGAAACCAATGTTTCATTTTACTTTACTCAGCTCCGACACTGAGTAGAACATGCCCATTGGCGGACACACATCATAGGTAAGGGGTGCACTTGTACCCCATGCTTTCATTTTTTTATGTAATATATAAACCAATTTAATTTATTCATCTAGGTTGGATGGAATTTTAAAGATATGTACTTCAATTGCTCCCCGTCAATTCTAAAATTAACCAAGTGTTTTAATTTTTGCACCCTATAGAAAAAAAGTTTTGGATCCCCCCTGAACATGCCTTGTGATGAGCAATATCATCTGCGGTATCGAGGTAATCATTTAGCGTAACCTGCATTATCATATGCCGAGTCCTTGAAGTATTGCACATTCTTGTAGTAAGCATAGTCCTCCGCGGCTCGGGCCGCTTTTTTTCTGATCCTCTTTATTGCTATCTAATCCATTGGAAGATGTAGTACAACATTACCTCTCAATCGTAAGTAAAGCCAAATACATGCATCTTATCCATTGTAGTGACCGGATATTTTTTGAAAAAAGGTCCAAAAATGCCTTGAGATATTACCAATCTTACATGATCAAAATGAAATGACTTTGAGACAGAGTAGAATCAACGTAATGTGTAAGTCAACGACTGATTGGGACAGTAGTGGGTTTCAGAAATTACTTATGTTGTGATTTTGTCGGGAGACCCAACAAGCCCATGAAGCGATCCTTGCCTTAACGTCTGGAGCAGTCGCCGTTATACCAATGCCGTTCCTCTCTCCATCGTCTATTTAACCGGTAAATACATATACAACTTCTTGCAATTTGCTTTGACCAATTTTTGTGTTATCTTTTTTTTTTTTTTAATATTGCGATTGTAGTTCCAATGTCTCGGGAGTTAGTCATAGAGAGCTGTTCTTAATCTAAGACCTTAAGACCAATGGTCTTTCCGAGAAGCAGTTACTATTCGCCACGTGTTTAAAAGAGGTTACGTGGTAACCAAGAATGTGGTTTCTTTATGGCGCTATCCACGTGTCCATGACAGCTAGTCGTGTTTGCAAAACCGGGCCGGTTAGCTTAAAATTTCAAATCAAACCCAATTCCAACTAACCGAAATATAACCGGACATTCAAACAATGTCGCTCATGTTTAGAGAATCAAAACTATGGTTATAGAGAGAAAACAAGTCTACGGAAACGATTGGCCGCCTTCAGTCGCAAGTCTAACTCTCTGGTGATGTTCTTGAATTTTATAATCAACAATCTCTTCAAAAAGCTGTGAATCCAACACACAATCCGGCCGTCCGTAAACCGCAGCTTGAACACCAGCCACAAGTTTAGCAATCTCACGACCAGAGAAGCCTTCTGTCTTTTTAGCAGCTTCTCTAATCACTTGGTCAGTTAAGTCTCCTTCAACGGTTATCTTCTGTGACTGCTTCTTAAACAAATGGCTCCATTTCGTGTCTTTATCACCATTCTTGTCTTCACCAGTTAGGTACTTGTTGAGATAGAGTTTAAGAAGCTTGAAACGTTCTTCTTCACCAGGGAGAGGAAACTCAATAACTTCATCGATCCTGTCAGTGACTGCATTGTCGAGATCACCTGGTCTGTTTGTGGCTAGGACTAGCACTATGTCCCGTGATTGATCACCGGTTCGAAAGAGCAATGCGTTTAAAGCGCTGCGCTGGGCTTCACTCATGTATGTGCTGTTACGTCTGCAATAAAAAGATCAAGAACTTAATGTCTATAAACACAACTCTGAGGATACAGTCCATTGATCCTCCTCGACTATACTACATTAGGACCGGCCCGAAAGATAAATGGAAAATAGAACAAGTTCAAGCACTGTTGTTTGATGCCTAAAACTCTTGTTTGTTGGGCTTTAGCTGAGGGTCGAGCCTATTGTATTTTCTATCGTATACAGTTCTAGAATATCGAACGGTTTAAGAAAAGAGGTGAGAAAATCTTACTCGCATAAGAAAGCATCAGCTTCATCGATGAAAAGCAGTAAGCCTTTGTTTGATTTCTTAGCCCAATCAAATATCTCATGGATTTTTGTAACAGCTTGTGCACCCAGAGGAGCAACATCTCCTCCTGTCATCATAGCATAATCAAGACCCTGTATAGCATAATATAATCAAACAGGTGAGGCTATATTGAGTCTATCGATTTGGAGAATCATGATGGTAGTAACTAACCGACTTCCGAGCAATTTCCCTAGCCACCATAGTTTTTCCGGTACCAGGAGGACCATAAAACATCATGTTACGGAATGGAGCTTGATGAGACTTAGTATTCGCTGTGGCTCTTGCAAGATGCTCAATTCTCTTCTTTAAAGAAGGATGGAGGATTACATTTTCAAGCGGCTTTTCTCCTTCTGAAGATGCAGCTGTGCTAAACTTGGAGATTTTGTTTTTAAACTGAGACACTGAGCCTGCCCAAGGAAATCTACCCATGGAAGATTCTCGGATAAGTGACGGTTGCCCGAGTATCCTGTTAATATAACCCCAGGTAACCCTAGCACCTTCTCTGTTTTCAATAAAAATAAAAGAACCATATAAAGAAAGTTTGTATTAGGCTTTCTTAAGTCACAGCTATTTAGGTTTCTTATGGAAATTACAAATCAAAATGACTAAAAAGAACTTGAATAGTTAGGATATATATACCGAGTTGTGTAAACACCAGCAGCTAATGCTGTTGCTCCTCCAACGGTCATAATCAGCTTATTTCGATCGGTTAATAGGGCCCTGACGCCTCCTGTCAAGTCAATAAAGAAGCAAATGAATATAATGTCATAGCCACATAATGTCTTCGAAACAAAGATTAAATATTCGGCTGTCTTTCTAATAGATTCCCGTGAAGGTTATTTGGAACCTAAGCATAACAAGAAGTTTCATACCTTCAATGTGACTGAAGGTTGTGTTGATTGCTGCAAGCCATTTCTCCCTTTCACCATTGATCCTATCCAGAAGCATTCTTCTGTTCTGTTCCTCAGTAAGTTTGGCTTCATGAGCTCGTCCTTCAGCCTCAGCCATGGCTTTGACACGAATTGTTTCTCGATCAAGTTCAGCTCTCTCTTTCTCAGTCTGACGCTGCTGTGCTTGAATCTGTTCTTCTGTGGCAATTCTTGCTTTCTCTTTCCGGATAGAAGACTCCTCTTGCATCTTAACTAACTCAGCATTATGCTGTCTCTGAGCTTCATGATCTGTCTGCAAAATTTCCAAAGTCAAATATTTCTCAATAAAGGAGGATCACAAAGACGATCCTTATTAAAAATAAATTCAGTGTTTTGTTCTTAAAAGGTACCTGCAGCCGCTTCCTTGCCAACTCATCCTCGTATCGAAGCATCTGCGCCTTTGCTTGTGCCTGTTGCTGCACTAGATTCCTCTGATCTTCAGCCAACTTCCGCTGTCTGTCCTGTCCATTCAAAATCCCATAAAACAATCATATTTGGCCCTTTCCCGGTTAAAAATTTTTATCATTAAAAAATTAGATTCCGTTGTAGGACTGCTAAAACCAGATGAAAACTTTGTGGTAAAAACGATTTAAGAAAGAAAGAAATGCAGAGCTAGATGGAGATCTCTTTTCCTTAACTCAATCTCATTATCCGGTAATTGAAACTTAACCAGAATATTGGCTAATGTACATAGATGCAACGAATTAAGAAAAATATCATATCAAATTAACCCCAGCGAATAATCAAAAACCTCAACGTTCAAACTTTCAGTAGAAAACAGCTATGAGGAGCAAGTTACTCACGATGTCCTTCTGTGCTTGAATAGCTTCATTCTGCATCTTCTCAGCTGCTAATTCAGCCAACCGAGTTTTCTCCTGCTTTCTCATAAGATCAAACACCTGGTGAACACAATCCATGTAAAGATTAAACCATCTGATATTTCTTTTGTAGATTTCCAGCTGATTGAAACGATAGGGATGGATTCATCACCTGTTTGGAATGAGGAGAACTGTTGATTTCTCTAAGAGCTTTAGCACCTCTTTCTAATGACTCGGGATCGAAACCAGAACCTTTAGGCTCATCGGTCTCCGGTTTAGTCTCCGATTTAGAATTCGATGAAGACTGATCGGTTGAAGAATCTGACGGCGGGGAAGAAGAGAAGAAGGGAAAGCGAAAGCGAGATTCAGCGTAAGCGTGGTTCTGCGTCATCGACATTGAAGTGAAAGCAGCTGCTATCGCAGCAGCGGAACATAATCTAGAAGCAGCCATTGAGTAAGAGTCAAATCCACAAGAATCACTTTTTAAGATTTAAACATTTAGGAATGAGAAAGTAGTGCTCAAGGTTTAACAAAATGGTGTGGATTGACGTCGGAAAATGTCTCCGGCGGGTGCGACCATAAACCCCCACGGTGGTTAGGTTTTATGATGTGGAGACTTGTGAGTTCCTACAAGTCAACATTTCCTTGGAAAGTAATCGAATCCAAGATGGGCCAAAATTGAAACTTTGGGCCTATATTCAAGTACTGTTGAAGCCCAAATTTTACTTAAACGGAAACATATATTCTCTCCGGATGTTTTGAGGTGTCAAATGGGCGGCCAAAACTGGCCAGCACCGTTGCGGTCGGTAAAGGTTTCAAAAAATTAGGCCTATTTAGTCTGCGGGTTAAAAATTTATGGCCTGCATAGTCTGTGGGCGAAACGGGCGGGCGGCCGCGGTTATGCGGTTTTGTCCATTTAGCCCGCTTATAATTTTATTATTTTTTAATTTATTAATCTAGTACATTAACTCCATTTTTCATCATTTTAGCCTAATTGTATTTAAAAATTTTTAATTTTTTAATTTTTTGGTATTTTGGCAAAAAAATTATTTATTTAAGGTATTAAGTATTAATATTTTGAAAAATAATTTTTTTACAAAATTTTGGGTCGGGCCACAGACAAACCCACGGGCTAACCCGCAACAATGTCCGCTATATAGCCCGCGGGCTGGACCGCTAGTTAGCATGCGGTCTCCGCTTGGATGAGCGGTGTCTGCTTGGATGAGCGGTGCGGTTTATGGTCATCAACTTTTTGACCGCAGGCTTCAGGCGGGCTTCAATTTTCCGGGCGGGCTAACCCGCAGACTGTTAAGAAAAATGGCGGTCGGACGGTCCGCCCGCCCGTTTGACACCTCTACGGATGTTTTAGGTATCCGCACCTTTGCATAACTATGAAAACAAAATTTTTTTAAGACTATTTTACATTTTATTTTTTTCTAAAACTCATTACGTTATATTTTACCGAACTTTTTAATTTTTTTAATTGTTTTTTTTGGTTTAATAAAAATATTAAAGATAGAGGTAAATTTTTAAAAGAGAACACTTACGTCACTTATTTATTTAATTATAATTTTTTTTTGTTCTTAGCCTTAATGGCTAATTAAACCCTAATTAGTTTCTCCTCGACTGGAGACACCCGGATTCGAACTCCGGTCATGGTGTAAAAGCAAAGAGATGGCAATCACTAAGCACTAATTATTTAAAAAAAAAATTACTTAATAAAATACCGAGAAAGTACAATATTTATTGCTGAATTACTCCAGTCATTAGCCGCCCACTGATAATGGTTTTGGGAAAGGGGTCTGGGGTAAGCCGAAGTTCATGACTTTATTTTTCAACTATAAATATGCATTTGTTTTTTTTCAAAAAAATTAAAAAATCCAAAAATACATATATTCTTTAGATGAATTTTGTGGCTCGGTAAACTTTATAGTTTGAATATGTGTAGTTATGACGCGTTTGTAGTCTTTAATTTTAATTTTTAGTAACATATAAAACCAAATAATCCGCAAACAAATATCGACTTACATCCAAAAGTTTTCTTTTAATTTGAATTTAAATATATGTGATCATATCGTATTACAACCTAATGGACTAGGAATAGCCGGTAGATAACCCACCCATTTGACATAAGTTTATTTTATTTTCACAAAAAGTTGTTTATATTGTAACAAAAAGTTTAATTTTGGTTTGTGTTTGGCTGTGTTTGCCTTTACATTATAATTTTTTATAAAAAGTTGGGGTATAATGCAAAAAAATCCTAAGTTATTTCAATTTAATGTATTTTCCCCCGTTTTTATTTGGTGTTTATTTAAATACCTAACTTCTATAAAGTGTGCAAATAATCCCCTAGTTAAAACTTCCGTTAAATCCTTAACAGAAAACAAAACGCGTCGTTTTGCTTAAAACACTGTAAAATTTTTTTTTTTTGTTGTTGTCAAACACTGTAAAAAATTTAAAAACCCTAAATCCTAAATACTTTTTCGCGATTCTCTCCTTTCTCATCACAGTTTCATTAAAACCAAGTTTAGTTGAATATGCCTTAAGTTCTGTATTTTGTGTTATCCAGAAGAAACTTTGATCTCTTTTTATTTTGCAAATTGATTGGCTTATAGGTCTCAAGAACTTGAAAATCAGTAAAAAAGTTTATAAATTCCAATGATTTAGAATGGATAGTTAACTTAAAGTTTATAACTTATCATTACTGGACTCAGATCAATGGCCATCGTTAAACACAGTTAATCAAGTATATAATCAGCTTTGGCTGGATTTTAGAGATTCTTTCTCTTCGGTTTACTCCGAATAAATTTAACAAAACTGCTTGTGCAATAGTTAATTTTGCTAAAGATTTACCTATGTTTGATACTATTGTATCATGTACTCTGATGGATTGGCTAAAGCTTTATTGATGATTGCACCAAGAAATCAATAAATTTCTTTCGGTAAAAAAATAAATAAAAAACTTCGGCATCGGCCACTTAAGTGTCTTCAGGTTTTAGGGTTTTTATTTTTTAATTGTGTTTTGAGCAAACGAGTTCTGTTAAAGATTTAACAGAAATTTTAATTGGGGGATTATTTGCATACTTTATAGAAGTTAGGTATTTAAATAAACATCAAATAAAAATGGGGGAAAATACATTAAATCGAAATAACCTAGGTTTTTTTTTGCATTATAATTATATTTGAAACAAGTCATTTAGTACTACTTTTGTTTGAACTTTTTCGATGTTTTTGGTTTGTTTTACAAAAATATATTTTTACTAAGGAAATTATTGTGAAAAGAGAAATAAAACTGTGAACATATAATTATTTTTAAATTAGAAAAATGAGCTAGTAAAAACAAAAGAACCACCGACTTCAGAGCAGTTTAGTAAATTATTCTCAACGGCTACAACTACAAATGATCTCCGTTTAAGTCATCACGCCGTTAATTCCTCTACTTTGGTCTGACTGCGTCTGTTCACGACAGCAGAGAAGATGATCGTCAACATTGACGGAGTGACGAAGACGACGAAGTTATAAAGCCTTCAGTAGTTTTTTGCTCTGTTACAGTGTTAAGATTATTTACGAAACCCGCTTTGAAGGCGTTCGATAAAATGCCTAAGAGAACTTGGAATTAAGCTGAATGCTGCTGAGGTTAGTACTAAAACATTGATCTTTATGTTCAGATTCATATGCTTAATCTATAAAACCATAGCTTGATCCAAGACTGTTACTCTGNTTACTCTATAAACTCAAATCTATTGGATAAATTTAGGATGGAAATGAGAGTTTATTACATAATTGGAAACCAAACAGGAATCAAACAAAAGCAAAAATAGAATATAAGCAATACTCTGAGATGTCTTCTTCTGGATTTAAGGCATAGTATAGTCACTTCTTCAGAGAAATCTCAATTCTCAAATGGCTTCAATTAGTGTTACGGTACCTAGGTTGC
>OVAW01000017.1:20237-40708 GCA_900406365.1 Heliophila coronopifolia | reverse complement strand
TATGTCCATGTCCGCGCCGCAGCGGGGCGGGCTGGGCTAAGTCCGCGGACGCCCGCCCATTTTGACAGCCCTAACCCTGAGATCCTAAACAATCNGCCCGCCCATTTTGACAGCCCTAACCCTGAGATCCTAAACAATCGTGGGGGCCTCAGGCAAATCTAAAATTTAGGGGCCACTTATAACGAATTTTTTTTCGAAAAAAATTGGACCTAAAATCTAATAGAAAATATTTTAAAAACATTTAGGGCCGTCGTGCTCTACTCAGGGCCGGCCCTTGACCGTAAGGAACTGTAGTTATCTGGTGGTAGCCTATTAAAGAGCATTGCTTCTGAATTTGAAATAGTTCTTATGAATGTGGAAGATCAAGTAGCATAATTGGTTGTTACCTCTGTTGCTTCTACACCGTGACCGGGGTTCGAACCCGGGTGTCTCCAGTTGAGGAGAAACTATTTAGGACTTAATTAGCCATTAGGGCTAATTGTGTAAAAAAAAAATAGTTCTTATGAATTTAACAGCTCGTTAATCAACACTAAGTAGAATTGTGTACTTTTAATGACAATAGTGACTCTCATGTTAAATAGGTTTGATTGATCCAATGGGGAAAATCAAGAAACTAAATCATAGGTCTCACATTGCTGCTCCTTATCCATCACCATCATCTTGTTGTGAAAAAGAATGGGCTGGCTCGACCTGTCCGGTATGTTTGGAGTCTCCACACAATGCTGTTCTTCTCCTCTGTTCATCCTATCAAAAAGGATGTCGTCCTTACATGTGTGCTACAAGCAGCCGTTTTGCCAACTGCCTTGACCAATACAGGAAATCAGGAAAATCCGAGCTTTTGTGTCCGCTTTGCAGAGGTCAAGTGAAAGGTTGGACTATTGTGAAAGATGCCAGGGTTCATTTCAACACCAGGAGAAGGACTTGCATGCAGGAGAACTGTTCCTTTGTAGGAAACTTCAAAAAGCTGAAGAAGCACATGAAGGAAAAACACCCGGATGCGTGTCCAAGAGCTGTTGATCCAGCTCTAGAAACCAAATGGAAGAGGCTTGAGAGGGAAAGAGACAGAAGAGACGTGATAAGCACGATAATGTCATCGACACCAGGTGCTGTTGTGTTGGGAGATTATGTGATAGAGCCGCACAGCCGAGCTGCTGCTGTTTACGAGGAAGAAGATTACAGCTCAGATGATTCTCTGAACAATAGTGTACTGGATATAGAATCATGGCAAGGACAAAGCCGTCATATTCGGTTTATGGACATGGAATACATGGAATCTAGCGACTTTGCTTCCTCTTCCGGATCCCCTGCTTTGACTGGCCGTTCGTATCGCAATTTCCTCATGTCAAGGAGGAACCATAGAGGAGGCGGCAATAGAGGTCAGTAACTTTAAATTCATGATCAAAGGCTAGCAAATTAGCTTTGGATGTAAATTATGTATTATTTTCTGTGTAATAGTTTCTGCATTGTTGTAATCTAACGAGGCATGAATTCTTTATATGCCTTTTACTGTTTCTTATTATTTCCTGTTTTTTATGTATTAATTTGATTTTAATCTTCCTTTTAAGTTATGGAAGTTAAATAAAAAAAAAGGTTCTCCTTTCTCAGCCAATTTGGTATAGAAATCCAGTTTTTGATACTTATTTTGTCATCACGAGAAGCTTGTATCTATTTTAGGCATGAAAACATTGGAAGCCCGTTTTAAAAAATCGTGTCTTAGGTCACTAAACTAAACAAAGTGTTTACAAACATATTTTAATTTTAATTGACGCGTCGTTTTTTACTTGAACTATACACAGTGTGAGACTAGAATCGAACTAATCGAACTAACGTTTTTAAGAAACAAACTACCTGAACTATGAAATTTATGCTAAAATCTTCGATGGTAATTAATCCGTCAAATTGCACTGAGTAGGACGATATGGTTGATGTCATGGGTAATTAATTAAATAATTTATCAAAAAATAAACAAATAATTATTTATTTAACTAAAAAGAATACTTAGTGTGGACATATTTTCTGTCACATCTCATCTTGTCCCGCCCCGTTCCATATATAAATTTATTCCCTTTACAAGTTTTCATTTCCCGAACGGAAGCATAAAAGAATGGAAATGCGAAATCCCAAAATATTTTGTATATTTCTGTTATTTGATAATTAAATATTTTAGAGCTTAAATAAACTAATATTTTAGAACTTAAATAAATATTTGAAGGAGACAAAAAAAAAATAAAAATAAATATTTGATAGTTTTTGCCTTGGCAGACTGCTTACTGTTCAATGCCCTGTCTTTTTTTTTTTCTATTTTCTCGTTTATCTATCAGTTTATTTATTTGCATTCTATTTAATTTATGGTGCCAGTACGTAAAATATACACCGATATCTTCTTTTTTTGTCTCTTTGTTCATCCAGACAACTTTGTTTCTCACTTTTTTCTTATAGTAAAAAATGAATGAAAATATGATTTGCTTTTTTCATGAGGGATAAATTAATTTGTTAATTAAATCACTATCCATAAACATTAGTAGTTATTTTAGCTTATTTTGTAAGATTTTTTTTTTAAAATAGAATAGAATGTTTCACATAGGAATTTGGACTCTAGACAGGCTTATTATAATCCCACTTATTTGTTGCTCGGAAACCTATTACTTTATGATTTTTTTATATCTACGTAATTTGACTTTCTTACACTCCCTCCACTACTGGTCGGATTTCGACTTCTTTATTAGAATCTCAATTCCCAAGTTTATTTTAAATCACTATTCATTCAATTAATTTAAATTTACATAAAAATAAAGATATAACAAATTAAGCTACAATAAAACCAGACAAACCAAATTTTAAGTTTATAAGTTTTCTTCTTATTTCACATACTATAAGGCATACTCAAACTAGATCTGAGAATATAGACGGCTGCTTACTAAAATAAGTCAACATACTCACTTTTTTTTTTTTTGGTCGAAATCAACATACTCATTATTTTACGTTTTTATCAAAGATTTTGAAATAATAATAATATAAAGCAAGAGAAATTAAAATATGAAAAATAAAGGGCAATTTCAGAGTAGACATTTGGTCTTCTCTCTTTGCTTTCTCTTCTTTTCATGAAACACCACACAACCTCTCTCTCTATTTTGACCATATTTGTTTTTATTTTTTTTAAATAATCTTATTTAACATTTTTTTCCAAATATCCGGCAATAACTAGCCGGCCCAAATATCTAAATCTCATTATAAGAGAAACTTCATTATCGAAGCCGGAATTCGAACGTCCGTTACTAAAGATATTACCAGTGCACTCTTATCAATAGACTAAATGACGTTCACAATGATCTTATTTAACACAATATCAACTATATAGCCCAGAATACAATAGTTTTCTTTTTAGTTTGTATAGGCATGTCATTGGTCTATTTATTTCCCAAATATTATAAAAAAAAACTCCTGAATATATCCTCGAAACAACCTTTATTATAATTCAAATATATCGGTAAAGCATTTTTAGATGTGAAAATGATGGATCCCATAACAATATTGGACTACTTCTGAATGTTCAAAAAACCGTTGCTTTTTTGTTTTTTTTTCCTCAATTACCCTCAAAACAAATAAAATAAATTTACTGAGAAATTAAAACAACTGGGGATTTTTTAAAAAACTACAATTCCTTTTCAATAATCTTCTTGTACACTTCTTCTGTTCCCATTTTCAAATCTCTCAAACTCAATTTTAATTTTTTTTTTGTTTCCTAGTCTATGTACTTTTTTTCGTCTTCTTCACAGACCCTATATTTACATAAATCTTCCTCTCACCCAACAAAATAAAAAAACAAACCCCACCCACAAATTTGTTTGATTTAATTGCACTCTCATTTCTATACAAGTAAATGAAAGAAGCCAATCATCTTTTTCTCTACTTGAAGATTACCTTTGTACCCCTAAAGCCTTCTTCACACTCTCTCCAAGAAGGTAAAAGCGAGGAACTTTAGTTTGACCTTTCAATGATAAACGCTAATTACTAAACCCTCTAATTTTAGCCGTCTTCAATAAAAATCCTGCTGATGAAATCTCTAAACCGCTTGGAGTAGAGTTTAGGATCAACAGCTGAGATTGATGTCGGATCAGCTTGTAGAGACTTAAAAACATGTTCCATCTTCTTGCTTATGTCGTAATCTTGCAAAATGTCAATGATTCCAAAATATAGAACCACTTCGTAAACCTCTCCATGAGATAGATAGTTTCTTCCTCCAGAGCAATACTGATCAAAGTCGCTTCTTCTCGCCATTCGTTCTGCTCTTGCTGGCATGTTTGCACCTAATTTAATCAATGGTTTCCTGCAAAATGTTTATCTTCAGAAATCAGGACCACGTGATCTGCCTTGCCCCCACAAAATTATTGTGTTCTCTATTCAATTGAGCAGACCCCCCGCAAGATTGCCAAACAACTTTCCAACACAATAATGCGTAGAAATGTAACGTAGTTCTCAAATGAAATTATTACTAATCAGAAATTGAACCACCCAACCACTCTCTGTTGCAGCAATTACTAATTACTATAAATGCAAAAAGACTGTAAAAATGTTGAGTCAACTCCCTGGGAGCTGGAGGTAATGATTGGCTTTAGTAAATATATACGTACCTGCCAGCTAAAATGCGGTCCATATCTTGGAGGTCGGCCTCAAGGAAACCCCGCATGAATTTCTCCTTTCGGCATGACTCTACCTTACCTGCACAATACATGAACAAATACTATCACAATGGGTCGGGTCAAAGCAGAATAAGATAAGAAAAGTCTTCTAGTTTAACAGACCAGATCTCAAAACGAAGGGAGAAAGCCCCATTTTGTCTCTTGTGTTGTCTTCACGGAAGTGAACGCCAATCAAAAGGCTATAATCCATTATTCTCTCCGCTTCCAAGAACTCACAATCGCGTGTTATTTGCCTGGCATATGAAATCCAGTCAGCTTAATAATGTGTTTGGACTTTGAAACAGCTAAGACTGAATTAGGGCAGCTTACTTCATAAGCTCTTGGTACCAACTTCTCTGAAGACGAAAAGCAAAATTGAGATCAAGGTCCTTGAGAGTAGTAGTCTCATCGATTTCCTCTTCAGGTTTGGATGTGGTACGTCCATGAGAAGACCCTTTAAGGTCGAACCGTCTCTGGATTCTATATTCGGAGCAGAACAAATTCCCCATGACGATAAACCGAGTCTAGTAAGATGGTAAAGTACATGAGAAAAGTGTCCAGAGGAAACAAAGAGTCTTATGAATTATTAGGTGACCAACACAAACCTTCTGTCCACCAACAGGTTTGATACAATGCACACCGTAGAACTTAGTCACAAGTGAATTTTCATACTGGCAGACATGTTTGTAATAACTTGGAAGCATTCGTACAAGCACCTGGATAATGAAACAAAAAATTCAATTCAAATCTCCTGAGCTAACCACACTTGGTGGATTATATAATGTTAAGTAAAAACAGAAGAAGTCAAGACACGAGCCAATGACCAACCTTGACTTCTGATTTCTTCACAGTCTTTAACATAAACCTGTCATCTTGAGTTAAGTAAAAGAAGCTTCCACTCTTTCCAGGCGAAGACAGTTCCCGAAGAGCATCATTTCCACATACAGCTAGCATATAGTCAGCAGTATCTACGTTGAAGAGCTCTCTGAGACGTCTATCAAACAAATTGCCCAAATGTAACACAATTAGAGCATAGACACATTGGAAGAGATAAAGATCATCTAACTGCAAAAGATTAGATACCTAAACACCAAAGGGCAATAGTCCTTCCAACGGAAATCTACAGACTGATGCGGTGGTGTGGTTTTTGAGCCTTCTGGCGGGAACCTTGTCCAGAACTTCTCACTCGGGTCAAAATCACTCTGTTTGAGATCTGGAACAACGGAAGCATGTCTACCGACAGAATACCTAATTTATCACACCTTGGTTAGAGCACAAATACAGAAACCAATAATGAGCTACACTGTTCCTTGAAATGACCTGATTCCATGTTGCAAGCTGAGCATCAAATCATATTTCTTATGCCCTTTGGATATAGTCTCCCCAGGCTTCTTCGTCTCCACACTGAAACAGAAAGGATTCTTCCTAAACTGACGAAACCCATCAATTGAAATCCTGTCTCTGTAAATCACAGAAGCTTCCACATTATCGACAATGTCACAAGTGATATCCCCAGCTTCACCGTCAGATTCCCATATACATATTCTGGGGAAAATATTCTCCCCACTCAAGCAGCTTCCAGCTCCACTATCCACAGAAGATCTCTTCCTATTCGCCAAAATCAACTCATTCTTCTCGATCCCGTCGAAGAAACTTCTCATGATTTCGCTACTTTCATTCCAATTACCAATCCAAGAACTTCCATCCCCCCAAGTGAACACACCACATCCTTTAGGAACTGCTTTATCCCATTGTCCTTCGTAGCGATTTCCATTAGGCCAAGTAAGCACACCTTTCCCAGAAATCACACCGTTTCTCCATTCACCAATATACTCATTCCCATTCCTCCAAACATATCTTCCCCTTCCGTCCTGAACATTCCGCCGCCATGTTCCCTCATAGGAATCGCCGTTAACGTAACGTTTTAAACCGTGACCGTGTTTCCGATCAGCAACCCAAAAACCACGGTAAGTATCACCTTTAGCGCCGATAAAAGTCCCAAATCCTTCCTTCCTACCAGATTTAAATTCACCTACGTAGCTACCACCGCTAGGCCATGAAAACTTACCTTTACCTGAAGCTTTTCCACGCTTCCATTCACCTTCGTAGATACATCCGTCCTTCCACAGATATTTGCCGGATCCGTTAGGTAACGGCGTGGGAGTAACGCGGCTTGTGGTTACTTGAGATTTTGATCGTACCATAGGGGTTAGAGATAGTAACAACAAATCGTCACGTCTCTCTTCCTTCTCAATGCTAAGTAAAACTTCAGTAGCTTCTTCTTCACTCACCAGAGGTTTAAGCATCATCTAACTCATCAGATATCTGTAAAGATCCGTCGGAATTTCCAAACTCCGGCGAGAGAGAAAACAAAAGCGAAACAGTTATAAATGGATCTGTGGAAGAGCACAAAGTATGAAATATTGAGATTTTATAGAAACTTTCTAAATCTGAGAAAAAACATTGGAGAGATTCTTACAAAGCCATTTGAGAGAGAAAAAATAAAAGGTGGGAATGAAAAAGGATAAAGAGAAAGAGAGAGAGAAATTAAACGTTTTGATATGAAAATTAGTAATTTGTTAGGGTTAAAATAGTAAGATTTAATTAAAGTAAGGGTGATATTAAGGTTGTCAAATAGGCGGACCGTTCATGGGCTACGCGGACGGACGGTCATGGCAGGGCGGATATAGTTTCGGTTTTTTTAGCCCAAATTAATAGCAGGCTTTTTTTATGCCCGTCCATATTTGTCTGCGGACTAGCGGTTTTAGCCCAAATCCGCAACCATTTAAAAAAACCCAAATATTAGACCCGCCCATAAAAATACATGCCCAAAAGCTACACCGCCCAAATCACAAGACCCCAAACCATAAAATCCACAAAAAAATAATTTTATTTTTGATATTTTAAAGATTTTAGAAAAAAATTGCATATTTAAAAAATTAAAAAAAAAATAGAAATAATGTGGGCTGGCCCGCGGTTATTGCTTGTCTGCGGGCTACGATCCAAACCGCGGTCGGCCAATATCCGGGCAATGCGGATATGGTTTTACACATTTTTTACCGCAAATCAACATGGTCTAAAATTTCACCTCCCATTTAACCTGCGGACTAAAAAATACTGCGGGTGGGCGGCCCGCCCATCCATTTAACTGTCTTAGGTGATATATAGAATTATAGAAAGTTAAAGTAACCATCGGACTTGACACAAAAAAGCCCACCACCCCACCCCACCCTCCCCCCAAAAAAAACAAAATCGCATTTGTTTTTTTTTTTAATGGCATTTATATGACTTATGATCACTGAATTGACTTATATAACCACGGTAGCCTTGGTAAGTTTCTCTATTAAAGAATACAATATATGTTTGCCGCCCAAAAAAAAACCACGGTGTATATAAAATTTAATCAAATATGAAGAATAAAACATGATTCAAATTTTCGATATAATTATAGAAAAATATGTGCTCTTTCGTTGGGTAACCATTACAAAAACAAAAATAGTTAGAAACTTCCAAAAAGTATTGAAAAACCAATAATCACGTCACAGGTTTTGTATCTGGTACATTTAAAAAAATAAAAATAAATTATGTCTGTTTATTTAATTCTAGTTCACAAAAAAAAAAAATCCAATTTAATTAGTTTCTTTTTAATAGGTGACATTTATATTTGAATTCTAGTCACATTATATAAATATTTTTTTTTTGTTAGCAGAAGTCCAAACCCTTCCCCTGGGTCAGGAAGCTTCGGCGCTAGCCCCTTTCACCAATTTTAATATACGCCTCCCCCGATCTTCGAACACATGCGGCGGAACTCACAGCTGTGAATCTTTTACCATTTGAGCTGAGGATTCTGGGTCACATTATATAATTATAAAAGTGTAACTATTTTATATTTTTTTTTTCCACATAAGTGATAACTATTAGGACATCCGATTTTCGCTATTTCAACAGTATTTAAAAAACATATTTAGCTAGGTGAGTAAATTGGATATTTTTCATTATATTGTAAAATACCAAAAATTTTCGTAAAAAAAAGTTTTAAATATATACAGAATTTAGGACCTATTTATAACTTATAGAGGTCAGTCAACTAGTAGGAGAGGTGAAGGTCAAGCCTTAGCCACCCACAGAGCTCTTTTCGACGACTGTTGGAATGAGTGATCAAGCTGAGCTGGCACCTAAATTGGACCCAGTTTTGAACTATTGGGCTGTCACAGCCCACCTAATATCGTCGTCTACTAAGAAAGTAAGAATTCAACGACTAATACGCAGTCACGTTTAAATCTCAAGCGGTAATCTGTAGCTGCTACGACAAGATCCTACGGAGATTATGTTTCCTCTGAGGTGTCATGTGCAATTGCCTTGTTTCACACGTGCAACTGTCGATATAATTTCAACTCGTAAATATTTTGGAAATTACCATTGATTGTTCAAATTCTTTTGATTTGTTCAAATATTTATTACACTAATAGTATAAAAGACAAATTTCTTGAATGATTGTTACAGTATGTTTTATAATTAAACACATTTATGTTTTATTTAACCCTAGGAAAAAAAAATACAAATGATTAGAAGGATTAAAAGAAAAAATTTCGTAATTTGTTGTTAAATTGGTAGTGTACTTATTACATTGAACCTTGTTATTGTCCAGTAAATAAACTAGACTGATTCAATTAACTTTTGGTCACATCACAAAAATTGAAATTGATAAACGAGTAGTGAAGTAAGCAACTAGCGATAGCATTGGTATACGAGAGAAGTTCTGATATTTGATGTAACAATGGTTAGAATCAAAGCTCTTTCCTCAATAAGCCTTGCATCAACGTCTTGTCACTCCTGATTTTACCAAATTCAACATTTTTTTTATATTGCAAAATATTCTGTATACAGTATTTTCTCCGTATTTTTTTAAATATCAGTTTAGAGTTTTGCACAATTCATAAGAATAAATTTTTAGAACTATTTTAATCATGTCTAATAATTACTCTACTCTATATATTTTAATCTAATTGATCAACTTTTATTGAAAAAATAAAATTGTGTTGATTTGAGTAAAATATGTAATCATTAGTTGAAATTATTAGGAGTAATGATCGAATACACCAGAAACTGGAGACAACGGCGGCTGGTCTTTATCGCATAATTTAGAGGGTAATTCGTTCGAGAATCTATTCTCTTTCCTATTTTTCTACTCCTAATCTGCAGCTGCTTATGCAAAGGTGGTTTAAAGGATCGCTCTTAGTTTTTCAAAGTCAGTTAATTTCGAAATGTAACAGGAGTTTTTCAACACTTCGAACTCTACAAAAAAATATACATGTAACACCATTTGTTGAATAAATTTTACATTCAAACAGAAAAAAAAATTAATAGGAGTAAATTTAGAAAAAAAAAACTAAAACAACATTTATTTATTTACAAACAAAACTTTATAAAACGACACTTATAAAAATACGGAAGGAGTAATAACTAAGTATATCGAAAAAAAGAAACAAAAAAAAAATCACATTTTTGCAAAGTTTCTCTCGGGTTACTTTATGTAACCAAAGGGTCTTTGTGATTTTGACCCTATTATAATTGTAGGTTCCGTAATTAAAGCATTGTCCATTTTTAAGTAGTTTTAAAATAAAAAGATCACGTAGAAAATTCCGGTATCCAAACACATAGTATTATTCAAAATTTCGATTTTATTGGACTTTTGTAGTTATAAAATTAGGGATAATGGCCATGAACTATACTAAAATTTCGTAATCATACACGAACTTTAATGCTCTTCAGATTCATACGCTAACTTCTATAAATATCCAAAGCATACATGAAATAATCAAAATGAGTTTATTTATACAATCCAGCATGTCGACGAAGAGATAATGCCGTCAATGTTTTATGTATAAATAAACTCATTTTGATTAGTTCATTTCATGTATGGTTTGGATATTTATAAAAAGTTAGTGTATGTTTTAGACATTTATAAAAGTTAGTGTATGAATCTGAACAGCGATAAAGTTCATGTATAATTAGGAAATATTGATATAGTTCATGTATGTATTAGCCATTATCCCTATAAAATTATAATAAACTTCGAAATATCTTATCGTCGTGTAAGCTCCAAGGGAAAAGCCTATACTGTGTTAATTTGAGTCTTTTATCTCATATTTGTTAGTTTTTTCAATATACAATTTTATTTTTTTTTGTCAAATTTAGGCCAGCCCATTAACTTAAATTTTAATAAAGAGGAACTTCATCGTTGAACCGAGAAATCGAACTCTGATGCCGTACTCAATGCTAATGCACTCAAACCAATTGATTAGATTAAATGACACTTGGCATACGATTATTTAACTAAAATAAAGAATACAAAAGTGAAAAGGAATGCTTTTACCAGATTGAAACAATGGTTGAATATACAGTCAATTATAAATATAAATATGGGCTATAATCTTTTAAGCCCAATGAAAAACTGAGGCCCATTACTATATGTTTTTTTCATATAACCGTGACATGCAAGCTATAAGCTTTCCTTTTTATTTTTGTTTGTTTGTATGTTAGGTCACTAAAATCCTCTTTCAATAGCTCTCGTTTCCTTTTTCTCAGAGGCGACTTAGAATTTCTTTCAAAGACGATTCATCTTTTCAAGGTAATGTTTGCTTAATTTGTTCCTTTAATCCTGTTTGCGTTTCTTTTTCAATTTAGAGATTGTGTTTCTAATTTTTTAGGGTTTACTTTGTTGTTTGAGATTAGGGTTTCTGTACTTATTTCATGCTTTGCAAATCAAAATCAGTAATCACCATGGAGAAGAACAAAGTTGCAAAGCCATCTGACACTAAAGCTGTGACCTTGGGAAAGACTGGTGGAGTATATATTCCTTCGTTCAAGCTATCACGCATGATGAAGGAGGTAGGAGATAAGAGCAGTGTAGAGTATCAACGTCTTACATGGGATGCTCTCCGTAAAAGTATTAATGGGGTGGTGAATAAGGTTAACGCAAGCAACATCAAGAACATCATCCCAGAACTGTTTGCTGAAAATCTCATCAGAGGAAGAGGACTTTTTTGCCGTTCATGTATGAAATCTCAAATGGCATCTCCTGGATTCACTGATGTCTTTGCTGCTTTGGTCGCTGTTGTCAACTCCAGATTCCCTAAAGTTGCTCAACTTCTATTGAAAAGGGTCGTTTTGCAGCTAAAGAGAGCGTTTAAGCGTAACGACAAGGTTTGTGTTCCTATCAGGAATTTAGATTTATTTGTCATATTTATTTATTCAATGCCTCTTTTTTGTTTTGACAGCCTCAATTGCTTGCTGCTGTGAAATTCATAGCGCATCTAGTAAATCAAGAAGTCGCTGGGTGGATCATTGCACTTGAATTAGTCAATGTACTTCTGCAAGATCCTACTGACGACAGTGTTGAGGTAGCTGTTGGATTTGTGACAGAGTGTGGTGCTATGCTTCAAGATGTTAGACCTAAAGGATTACATGGTAAAGATCTTTTCTACCTCTTTAATTTGTTGATGGTAAAGATCTTTTCTAAGCTCTTCCGATTGTTAATACAGGGATTTTTGAGCGGTTTCGCGGTATACTGCATGAGGGAGAGATAGATAAGAGAGTTCAGTATTTGATTGAAGGTCTCTTTGCTATTAGGAAAGCAAAATTTCAGGTAAATTTACCTTTAAAACCAACTTAGTTGAATTATATTCTGATACTATGGGTTTAATGAGATCAGGGGCGGATCTACAGTATAATTGCCTGAGACACGTGCCCCACACTAATTATTGAATTGGTTCAACTGGCAAGAAGTTAGGGGTCTTGAATTCAATGCCCCACCCAGTCATATTTTTTTTCATTCCTTTATGTCAATTGGGCATGGTTAGATAGACTTTTTATTTGTGCCCCATACTAACTAAAAATATTCCTGGATCTGCCCCTGTGAGATGATGCTATGCTTTGTTTTAACAGGTATCATAATGCTAATACAAAATTGTGTAAATGGTTTACTTTCAGGGTCATCCGGCTGTTCGTCCTGAGCTAGATCTTGTGGAAGAAAAATATTCACATGATATATCTCTTGATGAAGAAATATTTCCTGAAACCTCTCTTGGTAAGCCTAGTGTTTAAAGGTTACCTTTGGTATCAGTATTATGGAAACAGCTCTTTGATTTTACTTTCTTTTTTGTTGGCAGATGTTTTCAAACCTGATCCTGACTTCCTTAAGAATGAAAAGAAATATGAGGCGCTGAAGAAAGAGTTACTTGGTGAAGAGGAGTCTGAGGTTGAAGATGGCTCTGATGATATTCCAGAGGAAGATGAAGAACAAATGAGAATAAAAGACGAGACAGAGACTGATCTTGTTAATCTTCGGAGGACAATCTACCTGACCATTATGTCCAGTGTTGAATTTGAGGAAGCAGGTCACAAGTTACTTAAAATTAAGCTTGAACCAGGTCAAGAGGTAACTTCCGCTGCTTTAACCTTGTTCTTGATTTTGTGGCTTATTACATTTTTTAACAAATTCAAATGTTGCAGATGGAACTATGCATAATGCTCCTGGAATGTTGCTCTCAGGAGAGAACATATCGGCGCAACTATGGTTTGTTGGGTCAACGTTTCTGTATGATCAACAAAATTCATCAAGAGAATTTTGAGAAGTGCTTTGTTCAGCAGTATTCCATGATACACCGGCTTGAGACGAACAAGCTGCGTAATGTGGCTAAGTTTTTTGCTCATTTACTGGGCTCAGATGCTCTACCTTGGCATGTACTTGCTTATATCCGGTTAACTGAGGAGGACACAACTTCATCATCTCGTATCTTCATTAAGATCCTCTTTCAGGTAACTACTAGAATTCTCAATGAAACTCATTTGTCATTGGTCTTTTTGAGATTGATTTGGTTGTTGACTAGTTTTGGAATTGATTTGCAGGAACTGGCAGAAGACTTGGGGGTTAGGCTGCTTATTGAGAGGCTTCAGGATTCAACAATGCAGGAGCCACTTGAATCTATCTTCCCTAGAGACAATCCAAAGAACACAAGGTTTGCAATCAACTTCTTCACATCCATTGGTCTTGGAGGCATCACAGAGAATCTCAGAGAGTACCTAAGGAACATCATGCAACAACAGAAGCAAATTGCGGAATCGGAATCAGACTCAGATTCATCTTCTTCGTCTAGCTCGGATGAAAGCAACAGAGATAAGAGGAAGCGAAGAAGGAGAGCTTGATTAGTGCTGATCAAGTGATCAGTTTGGATCGCCGGTCCGATTTTGCTGCACATTTAGTGAAAAAATAATAACAAAACAGAAAAAAAAAATTATACAATTCCATTACAAAAGAAATCAAACAGAACAATACGAAATGTCTTCTTACCAAAGCTAACAATAAACTTACCCAAATTTACAAGATTCAAACAAAAAAAACCCGTCAGAATAAAAAAAATCAGTCTCATCCAAGGCCTCCTCGTATCCGATCCTGGAGCTGAACACAAATTTCAGAAACTCGAGAGAGAAGTTGATGATTTTGATCTCTTGAATCTAACAGATTATTTCTTGGAGGATCTATAAGTAGTTTCTCAAGCTGAGAGATCATGGTATTGGCTTTATGGTCATCATCACCACAACATTCAGCTATTAGATTGAGCAGTTGAACGGATTTTACTCGAGGCTCGGGTGGTGGGATGGGTGGGGCAAGGAATGGATGTTGGAGAAGCTGAGGGATTCTCCATCTTTGGTTACGGTCCCAAGCTAGACATTTCTTCATTAAGTCGATAAGCCACGGATTTGATAGTTGATTGTAAGTAATCTCATGGTTTGGATCGGTTATGACTTTGAATTTTGTCCAAAAAGTCTTGTAATCTGCAAAAGGTGTTCTTCCATACACCATTTGGTATAGTATGCAACCGAGTGACCAAATATCTGATGGTCTTCCACATTTTATAGTGTTTCCATTTTCATCGCTTTCGTTGCACATGAATGCTTCTGGTGACATGTAACTCAATGTCCCCACCTGTCTCAAGACAAACCAACTGTTTTATGTATTGATCAAAGAGGATGATGATATGGCAAAAACTTAAACATGGGAAGACTTTTATACCTGTGAATCTCGTTGAATATTCGTAGTGTCGCTATTGATGGCCTTAGCTATACCAAAATCGATAAGCTTTAAAAAGCCTCTGACAAGAAGGAAGTTTGCAGGTTTCAAATCAGAGTGCACAATGCGTTCCTCATGTATGGTGTTCACAGCTTGAAGTATTTGCTGCAATCGTTTTCAATTCATTTCGTTACGTTTCTGTATGGAGTTTCCAAAAGAAACGAAAAAAGTTCTAGTGGTTATGTAAGAACCTGCCAGTAGAACCGAAGCCAATTCTCATCAATTGTCCGGTCAGAACCTTCAATTTCTTTCCATTTTTGGGACAACATGTGAGCCAGATCTATTTCTCCATATTCTAGTACCATATATATAAATCCATCATCCTTAACTCTTCCATCTTTGTTACTCATTGTGCCACTCAAAACCTCCTGGAGTAAAGTCTTATCTGTAACCTGAATGCAAAAGAGAATTTGTGTTATGGTTTCTACGGAAATTGACAACAATGCACTTAGATCAGAACACAAGCTAAAAGGAATATACCTCATAGTCTATTAACTGAATGATATTGGTTTTCCCTTTTAGCTTCTTTAGATATCCAATTTCCTGGCAAAATCCGTATGCTGTTGCATAGTCCCGACCCTTGAGCTTGATTTTCTTTAGAGCGTATATGGTACAATCTGAAGAAATAACCTTGTGGACCTCACTGCTTCCTCCACTTCCTATCTTGCCAAGCCTCTGATAAAGCTTCCCATTAACTTTAAAGAACATGTCTGGATCATAATTTCTTTTGCGAGGTGCTGATGCCCCTTTGCTACTAGCAACCTTTTCATGCTTTTCGGGTTTTAGTGGCTGTGAGCTAACACTAGTAAGCAAGTCATTGCCTAGATGGGCATTAGCTTGTTTGGCAATCCCATGACTTGAAGATACCATTGGACCATCAAGTTCTGTAGTGCACTGTTGATGCTTGTCTGTCTCTTTAGCTTTTACTTCTGGATCAATAGATGATCCTGGCATCTCAGCTCCCAGAGTATCCTTATCGGCATGCAGAATGTTGCTATCCTTGGAAGAAAGATGAGAAGAAGGCAAGTTCCCTCGACTTTGAACAGCATGGGGATTTGCATTAGAATCAACCTCTACATAAGAACGAGAGACATGGGTCGTCGCATTTAACATAGGAGCTGAAGATGAATTAATTAGTGTAGTTGTGGCACATGAAGACCCCATGACAGAACATTGAGATGCAGGCTGATTCAAAAAGTTGCGAAATTCTCCCATCCGACCCTGAATCTGTGCCAATGAAGATGAAACCTTGTATTCAGATTTCAAACTGATCTCAGAATCAACAGATTGGGGATTCTGGTGTCTTGATCCAGTAGGAGCACCAAGATTTGATGCTTCAGCTTGATTTGTTGCATCCCATTCCATATCTGCCAGGACATGTGAGGTCAATTAAATTCTTGGCTCAACAACCTAACCATAAGTATGACTATAAATTGGATTGAGCCGTGGAGTGAATTTGTCTAAGACCCCCTACTTCAGCTTTTGGACAATTCCCACTAGAACTTACAAAAAATCAAAGCAAAGAAAACAAACGAAAGGCAAGGGCAGCATTACCATGAGATGTGAGGGTGCTGCCAATGAGAGGTTGGAGCTTTCTATGAATATTTTCTTTCCGAGATCCTACATCCATATTGCTTTCTAAACTAGCAACAACAGGTTTTGGCAAATCCATATGTCTGTCTGATGGGTTGAAATTCTCCCCAAACAAATTATTAGTAGTACCTGAAATTGAAGGTGGTATAATGGATGCATTCTCAATAGATTCTCCAGCAACAGAAGTAGCTAAGTTTCTTGTATCATGTGTCAAAGTATTGGCAGCAAGACTGTGACTCAATGAAACAACATCTTGAGAACTCTGCCCTTCAGCTGTAGAACTTGGTACCAAATGTGAACTACTACTAGAAGCTTGTCGTTGCGGAGCAACATTTCGCCGAGGCCCGATAGTGGAGGTCAGCATTTTATCTGAAAAGAAAGGTATAAGAGATCCGTTGCTACTTACTCAAGTACAAAGTTTTAGGTTAAAAAAAAAAANGGTTAAAAAAAAAAAAAAAAAAAAAAAGCTAAAATAAGAACAAAGAACAAAACCTAAACTTAGCAAGCTGTTTTAAGAAGTACACAAAACTAGTGGAACTTGACTTTCTCAAAAATGCCCTAAATGCTACGGTGCTGGTGCAGTGGCGGAGACAGGGGTGGGCATATGCCCCCTTAATCTGGGATTTTCGGTGCCAAAAAAAAAACCTATGTAAAATTTGACAATGCCCCTCAAATTTTTTTTGCACCCCCTAAAAATGTTTTTGCCCCCACCCTAAATTTCTGGAATCAAACCAATCCGAACCGTCCCGAACGAACTTTTTTTTTAAAAAAATTCTTCTATTCTCCTTAATTTTCCTCTTGGATCCGCCAATGCTACGGTGTCAAACTAAATGAGAGAAATGGTAAACCCAAATAAACCTTAAATTAGTCACACAAAGGTTCCAGACAGAGCTATTTGTAAAGGAGGTGAGAGAGTACTGAGTGGGCGATGGCGCTTGAAAGCGGCTTGTAAATTCCGTAGAAGTTCAGGTGAGGAGGAAGAAGAAGATGATTCTTGGTTTGGCATGGGGCGTACCAAAACCTTCGGAGGTTTATTCAGTGGGACGAGAAGGTTAGCCTCCCTGTCCATGGCTGGATCTCAACTGCATCTCCGAGATTTGCGACACCGTAAGATTTCTGAACAGAAAGCAATCCTCAATTTCTGGTGGTAAGCAAGTCTAGGGCTGAAATTACGACATTGCCGTCGACTCGTCGAAGTAGAAATCACTCTTTGGTCTCGCAGAGCAGAAGAAATGGTTTTGAAATTTGTTTGGAGAGAATGAGTTGAGATTCGAACACCCAATTGCCGCTTCTCTTACTTCAGCCCATTGGGCCTTCACTTGTTATAAATAGAATATGGCTTTGTGTTAGGTGTTTATTGGGCTATTGACAATATTTATAGGCCCAATAATGTTTCGCGTATAAAATTATAAATCGCGGTAATCGCTTCTGGGTTAAATTGATGGAAATCAATACATAATTCGATGGGATTAAATGTCTCGTATGGCCTCCATACAAAAAAAATAATCTCATAAAATCCCCTCATTTTTTTAATTAAATTTTAATTAAAAAACCCGCTAAATGACCATCTTACCCTTACGAAAACACCATATTCTCCGTCTTCATCTCTTTCAATGTTTGGGTATATGAATTTCAAAGTTTTTAGGAGAAATTCATTAGTTGTTAGGGTTTTAGATCCGAAAAAATCAGATCTGGGCAATATTAATCGAAAATATCAGATCTGAATCGGGCAATCTTTAATCGATCTGAGCAATTTTAATCGAAAAAATCAGATTTCGTATCTGAGCAAAGGGCAATGTAGTCCAATTTTTTTTTTTTTTTTTAATAGATCCATGCTGAAAATTTGGGATCCATGGAGATTATTTTTTTTCTGACAAGGCCTTGACAGAAAATTACCCTAATTCGATGCCCAAATTCTCAAGATTTTTGTTTTTTTGTTAAAAGGAAATTTGGGGGATGGAAAATCAAAACAAGTTAAACAGGCCAAAATGATTATTTTTAACCATAGTGGCGATACAATCCTCCTCATTGGATAAATGACATACAAATTTATTTCTAGAAGACATAATAGTCCCATACTCCCATGGTTACTTAATTATCTATAATTGTGTAGACATTCTCCTAATTATGTCACTATACTTAATATCACAATCAAATAGTTATAACAGAAAAAAAGATGATGAGAGTGTGAGCATCACATAAACTTATTTCAAAGAGCAGTAAGTATGTTGTACATTAAGCATTTCCAAAAAGGAGTTTTACTCATTTGCTTACAACGTTTCCGTGGATCGAATAACAAACGCAGCAGCAGCTCCAACTCTATCACGCGGGATCAGTCTTAGCTCAGATCCATGCTTCAAGAACACATTTCCTGACATTACAAAAAACAAATATGAACATGATGATGATGATGATATTCTATGAATTTTTAAGGATATCACAAGCAAAACATACCTGCACTCTGTTGTGGATTGATCCCTATCCCATCTGCACACATCACAAATCTTGAGTATTGACAACTATTGGATACGAATCTTACCAAATTAATCAATATATGTATATAATTTTCGGGAACGAGAACGCGGGAAGTAAAACAGTTGTCCCATTTCTGTCCTATTTAAAATCCGGGATGGGACGGAACAGGACGGAACGGAAATTCCCGATTTTTCACAAATCAGTCATGTTTTAATTACCATTAGTGATGATGGCGCTGGTTTGCGGCGGTACCTTGAACTCCTCTGCCGCGAATTTCAGAACCGCCGTAAACGGAGCCCCCTCTGGCACGCTGAATCTGCAATTTCACCCCCATCGGAAAACAACCAAATTAATCAATCACAAGCAAATCAAATTCGTTACTATATATTTATAAGAAAAATCAATTGGGCATACACTTTGAAAGGTAGCTTTGGATCAGACGTCAAGGTAACTTTGAAGGAGACTTTACCACCAGTGGCCATTTTCCCGACGATTATCAAATCGGCGAAACGAGGAAATTCGTGTGATCGGTTTCTCGCGTTTCAACGACGCAACTATAAACGTATGTTAGATTTCACTTTGGGCTTGGCCCATTTATAAGTAATGATTACTTTCGGTTTATTTACATTTTAACCTCAGTTCTCCTTATTATTTTGGAATGGTCCATGTATAGCTGTCAAATGGGCGGTTGGGTTGCCGCGCGTGATTTTTAGAGAGACCTGCGGGCCAACCCGCTTGAAAAATTTATACCCTATGATAGTCCGCGGGTCAAAATAATGAAAACCATAACCGGACCGTCTAAAAAAGCGGTCACTCGCGGGCTCGCCCGCCAGCCCATTTGCCAAAATACTCAATTTTTTTTTTCAAAATAAAATATCTAATATCTGGATACATAAAATTTTTCGCCAAAATACTCCCCAAAAAACATTAGTGTATCATTATTATCCAAAATACTTGAAAAAAAAAGTAAAATTCAAAGCGGGCTAAACGGACGAAACCATTGCCCTATATTAATAAAACTAAAAAAAAAATTAGTAAAATTCAAAGAGGGCTAAACGGAATAAACGGGCGAAACCGTAAAATCGCGGGCGCCCGCTTAATTTTTTCACGCCCATAACCGCTCCGTGGCGGAGCGGGCTGGGCTTAGCCTGCGGACCAACCCGCCCATTTGACGGCTATAGGTCCATGTGATTTTAGGAATTTCGTTTTTAGTCCAGGTGAGATCAATTGAATTAAAATATGTATGCATTTGATTTTCTTTTCGCACCCAAATTAAACTTAACTTTACATGCATGAAAACTTATAAAATTAAATAACCAAATGATAAAAAAAAAGAGTCATGAAATTAGCTTAAAGACAACAAGAGACAAGATCACTATAAGCCATAATCTTCCAATCATCATCTTAGTTCCATCGCTGCATACCAGCTTGTTATCATGGTACGTGCACACCGGCTTTTTCCTATATACACATAATTAAACATCGATTACGCATAAATTATATCTTCTTTCTTTTTATTTGTAATATTGAAATTAACTAAAATGACCATTAAAGAATTTCAACATGTAAATGCAAAAAAAAAAAAAAAAAAA
>OVAW01000017.1:5851-20226 GCA_900406365.1 Heliophila coronopifolia | reverse complement strand
CAAAAAAAAAAAAAAAAAAAACACAAATATAAAGAAATCAAATTTCAAGAGTAATTAAATGTTAAAATTTTGTGTTTTGGTTTTAAAATATATTGTTTGCTTTTGGTAATTTTTTTTTTCCTTTAAAGGTTCAAATATTATTTTTATTTATAAATTTTATTTTAATGCTGTAGCGTAAAAACGAGTTTTTTTTTTTGCTGTTTTTTTAGGGGTGCAACACGAGGACTTTCCGGGAGGTCACCCATCCTAGTATTATTCTCGCCCAAACACTATTAACCGAGGAGTTCTGATGGGATCCGGTGCATTAATGCTGGTATGATCGCACCCCAAAAACTAGTTATATATGAAAATTTGATGAAACATAAAAATTTGGTTTAAATCTGATAGCTTTCATTAAATTTTTTTATTTAAAAAATAAAGTATTGTGTAAATACTAAGTGCAAAGGAGAAAAGACAAACTTGGAGGAACAGAAAGAGATGACGTAATCAGCGGCTGAGCAAGTCATGATACTGGTCGGATCATCATAAGCATAGCTATAAGCAGTAGGACAAGCTTGCTTGAAGATTTTGGAGTAATAAGTTGGCTGACACACCACAGGATTCCCATAAACTCCTCTGCAACAATACTCATCTCTGTCAAACACATCACAAGCGCTCCTACAAGATATCACTTTTCCTTTAGATTTCACGGAAAGCTCCGGCGGACACTTTGGTCTCAAATCTGCAACACAGCCTGCGGTGCTGCAGTTCCCTTTTCCGTTCAGTGGAGTCACTGACATGGGTAGATTAAACCCATCGACGAGGCTCACGTCGTAGAAATCCGGTGAGGCTAATGTGAATTCAGCGAGTGAAGCTGGTGGTTTTCCAGAGGCTGAACATTTTAGAGTTGACCCGCATGAACCGGTTTCGCATGTTCCGGTTCCGGTACTGTCGAAATTACAGCCGGTTCGTCCCCATATTCTGCCTGACCAGCCTACTGGTGCATTGAAGACGATGGACTGTCCCGGTTTAAGCTCAAATCCTCCACCGTTGAAGTTTTCACCGGGAGTTATCGCCGGCCAGATCTTTTGGTTACATGAGTTAACAATAGTGAAAACTCTTGCTGATTCCGACCATTTTGTCCCTGTTGATTACGACACGAGTTCCAATCAATAATGATTCAAATTAACCATAATAGTATTAATTAAGACACACCAAATATATTGGAAATTTACTATATAATATGATGTTAGAACAATAATTACCTGATAATATCGTGAGGAATATTAACAAGATCCTTTGTGACAAACCAAAATAAATGGGCAACATTGCCGGAAAACGGTTTAATATCCTAGACTTAGGGTATGGTTTGGTTTGGTTTACGAAGAAATATTGAAAGCGATGAGATTGCCTTTTTATTAAGGGAGGAATAGAGAATAACTTGCATGGAGAGTCCATATGTTTAACTATATATTAATGGTTTTAATTACTCTAAAACCCAAAATAACAAGTCACTATCATCTTAGTTTTGGAATTTGGGAAAACGTTAAGTGTTATTCCTTTCCTGATGCTTCATGCAAGTATTCTTTGGCATATTGGTTTGGTCAAGGTCGGGTCTCGTCTAAATCATACTACAGTGTGGATCTAAATCATATTACAGGCTCCACACGAAAATAAAAAAGATTTTTTTTTTTTCTAATATTATATAACAATTTCTATAATTCTCAAGTTTCATAAAATATGGGTCATTTCGAAAAACAAAAATTATTATTTTTGGAGGATTCCTGGCAATTGCGCCTCTCGTCCACCCTATAAAACCGGTTCGGGTCAATTTAAATAAATTTTAATTTTAAGGTATCAGTGTGCAACATGCGCAAGTTTCGTGTGCTTCTTGTAGTTGCCAATTTTTTATTGTCCTGACCAATTACTAATTTATTATTATCAATTAAATTTCTTAAAACTAATAACAAATGATCTACTTAATATCACATGCTAAAGATTTAAGCAAAAATTAATTTGTTAATTATTAAATACTCTGTCACAATGTGTATAATAAATAAAACATTTTTTCTTTTAAAAATTAAAAGAAAATTATGTCACTAGAAGATACATTAAAATTAAAAATTAAAAGTAAAATAATATTAAATTAAGTGTTAAATCTTTTATTTCTTGTCGCGAAATGTTAAATCTATTACCAAATATTAAATTTGCAAACAAATTTACTCTTATACATATTACCAAACACAATATAATTTTTTTTAAACCAAAAAGTAAATTATATTAAATACATATTTTAGTTAATACAGGAATATTTAAACCTAATTAAAAAGCCTCAATTAATCTCATCAAATAAACAAATTTTATTTTTTTTTACTAAATTAATACTGAAGTAATTAAACTAAAATATCATAATAGAAATAAATAACAAAAATGTTTAATTGATTTTAATTGATTATTAAAAAAATAATGAACTAATCATGAACAAACTGTTTAAAATTTAATCATTAAATAAACAATTATAATAAAAAGATTTGAAAATTTAAAACAGTGTGCTTAGAATTAATTAGTGTCCCATTGAAATAGAAAGTAAATACAGATAAAATTAGACCTATAACTAACATATCCTTTTATCTTTGACAAAACACTAATTTCTTTATTTATCACTCTATTTCTCATATATATATACCTCCAACAATTAAAAGTTAAGTAACTTGAAATTTCGTTATCTATTTAAACAAATAAAAAGACACGATTCGCAGGTTTTCACTTTTCTATATCTTTTCGATCTTTTTTTGCTTATTTTTCTTACATTTCAAATCTTCCAATTTAGTTTAAGAATTTATATGCTTTGTGCTCATCATTTTATCTAATTTCAAAAACTTTAAAAGCTTTAAATTCGCGCATGTAACGCTAGATATATTACATGCAGTTTATATATAAATATATAGTTTGAGTCAATTTTGTAAGCAAAATCGAAATATTATTAATGGGTCTAATTAACAACCATTTGGGTCATAGCTTCGGCCTATCATAACATTTTCAAAATCAAATTCTGATTTTGGTTAATGGGTCTAATTTCGGTCTAATATCAAAATCAAATATTAAAATACAAGAAGTAAAACAATAAAGGGCGCGAATGAAAAAGAAAAGAAGCCCTAAAAGGAAAGCGTAGCTCGTTAGCCGTCCGATGAAGATCTCAGTACACGTGTTACACGATGAAGCAACCAGCTAAATCTCTGTAACAGGGATGTCAAAATGGGCTGGCGTCCACGGGCTTAGCCCAGCCCAGCCCACTGCGGTATGGACATGGATTTACGGACGAACATCCGTGGACTTTACGGTTTTAGAAATTTTGACCAAATCTGTCAGCGGACTTTGCGGGCGGGCGCCCGCGGGTTTTGCGGACTAACCCATAAACCTGCAAAACCATCCCAAACCAAATTATATACCCACCCATAAACTTGTCCATATACCCACCTATGTAGTTTGGATTTTTTTCGTCAAGGAAAAAAAGTTTGGGCCAAAATTAAAGTAATTATGCATGGAAAAAAAAAATTTTGGCCAAGATTTGGCGAACCCGCGGACAGCCCGCGGTCACTACTTGTCCGTGTGGCTCGGTCAAAGTTTTGGGTGTTTATGTCCGCTTGCCTGCTTGGACATAACCATGGACGTCCAAAATATCCGTGGACTCATAAAACACCCGCGGCGGGCGCCCGCCCACCCGCATCGACAACTCTAACTCTGTATAAAATGAAATATTAAAAAAAAAAAAAAATCGAAAAAGAGCAACAGTCGGCGGAATCCACCGACCAATCATAACGTCGTTTTCTTTCTTTACCAACCATAAATCTTTTGATTAAATACTTCTTCTTCTTCATTTGATAAGATCCAAAGATCTTTCGATTTTCTACTCTCTTTTTTTTTCTTTCTTTCTTCCGTTTCTGTATTTTTTTTCTCCGATCGGAAGATTTTAGATTCTAGTTTTTGAATAGCTTTTTCTTTTTTTTTTCGTTAGAGATTTATACTTTGTAACCATGGAGAATGCTACAGCGGAAGAGAAAGCTAGAGTTGGTGAAAAGAAGAGGCGAAAAATTAATCGCCGATCTAAGAACACTTCAGGTTTAAATAAAGTTTCTTACTTTAGGGTTTTAGCGAATTTGATTTCGTATTTGTATGATTTTACTTTAGCGACTGATATTAGAATCTCTCAAGATCATAAACTCCTTGCCGTTTTACTGTATCGAAAACTGTAGGTTGTGCGATAGAATCAAAAGATTGTAGTCCGTTGGGATTGGATTCCAACGAAGCGATGAGAGCTTCTAATGTTGCTTTCAATTCTATGCCTCCTATGAATTTTGAAAGCTCTGGTGGAAGTCCAATGGTCTCTTTATCAAAGTCTTGCCCTGATCCTAGGGCTTATGAGCAGTCTTCCAGGATGGATGGTTCCTCACAGTTACAAGGAAGTATTTTCCCTTCATATTGGTCTCTCGATGCTGTGAATGGAGCTTTAGAGGTTTGTCTCTTTATTTTCTGAAAAAAAAATTAAAACTTTCCGGAGCTGATATCTGTCTTCTATCGTAGCAGAAAGGTGAAGTTTTTAAGGCAGTGTTTAGGGTGAATGCTCATAACCGCAGTGAGGTTAGAAGTGATACCTGATTTTTGTTTAAGAATTAAGTTCTTAACCATTGTTTCTTCTGTTCACTTTGAATATGTTGTTTTTCATTTGAAGGCTTACTGTAAGATAGATGGAGTCAGTACAGATATTCTGATCAATGGACATGTTTGCCAAAATAGAGCAGTAAGTTTGTTTCTTCTGTTCATCACTTATGTTTTTTGCATTCCTTCAAAAGTCTATTTCCCTTTGGCTCATGTTGGAGAGGTTTAGTTTTTGTTCATTGGTTGTTTTGAAGTCCATTTTTTTGTTTCTTTATGTAGTTGGAAGGAGATACTGTTGTTATAAAATTGGATCGGCCTTCGCTGTGGCCCAAAATGAAAGGATTTGTTCCTGAAAAGGCTGCTATGCCTCAAGAAATGAGCAGTCCCCCAGAAAAAGATGAAAAAAATGCAAACAACGAAAATGCTCGACAGAAAAATGCTGTCGATGTGGAAGAAGGTGGGTTCTCTACAAACAAATCTTCAGTTATTGAACAAGGAGCTCAGAACAGTGTTAGTCCCAGTTCTACACCATTCCTGGATTCGTGTTTGGGTTCTTGTAGTGACCAGGAAGGAAACTGCAGTGCGGTTGAGAAGCTATGCACCACTCTCATTTCCTTCCCTCACAAACGGCCAACTGGAAAAGTAGTTGCTATTGTTGAGAAATCACCTGTAAGAGATTCTATCGTTGGCTTGCTGGATGTTAAGGGATGGATGCATTATAAGGAAGGTGATGCAAAAATGTTGAAGTCTCGTTTGTCTCTTCCTGTTGATGAATACATCCAACTGACCCCTGCAGACCCTAGGTTTCCTAAATTGACTGTTCCCTTTCATGCCTTACCTGGAAGCATTAGAGAAAGACTTGAGAAAATTGATCCAACTCTTGAGGCAGAGCTGGTAGCTGCTCAAATTCTAAGTTGGGGCGAAGGGAGTCCATATCCCCTAGCCCATATTACACATACTTTTGGCCGAGGCAGTGAATTGGAGCCCCAGATCAATGCGATATTGTATCAGAATTCGGTTTGCGATTTTGACTTTTCTTCTGGCTCGCTTACTTGCCTTCCACATGCTCCTTGGGAAGTACCAGATGAAGAGTTTCAACATAGAAACGATCTGAGAGACCTGTGTGTATTAACCATCGACCCTTCAACGGCTACAGACCTGGATGATGCTCTATCAGTGGAAAGTTTACCCGACGGTTTTTTTAGAGTCGGTGTTCACATTGCTGATGTCTCCTACTTTGTTTTACCAGACACTGCTCTTGACACAGAAGCTCAGTTTAGGTCGACTAGTGTTTACATGCTGCAGAGAAAAGTGCCAATGTTGCCTCCATTACTGTCAGAGAACGTAGGTTCACTTACTCCAGGAGCAGATAGGCTTGCTTTTTCGATTTTTTGGGTTTTTAATAAGGAAGGGGATGTGACCGATCAGTGGATTGGTCGTACTGTTATACGCTCGTGCTGCAAGCTTTCTTATGACCATGCTCAAGACATTATAGATGGGACAAATGATGTAGCAGAAAATGGTTGGCCTACGTTGCATGGATCTTTCCAGTGGAGTGACGTGATTCAATCTGTCAAGCAGCTTAGTGAGATTTCAACTGTTTTAAGGCAAAGAAGATTTAGAAACGGTGCTTTGCTGTTTGAGAATAGCAAACCCGTTTTCCTCTTTGACGAAGATGGAGTTCCGTATGATTTTGTGTTGTGTTCTAGTAAGGGTTCAAATTTTCTAGTTGAGGAGTTTATGCTCTTAGCAAATATAACAGCGGCTGAGGTTATTTCTCGAGCTTACCCTGATTGCTCATTGCTCCGGAGGCATCCAGAACCAAACATGCGCAAGCTCAAAGAATTTGAAAGCTTTTGTTCAAAGCATGGTATGGATATGGACATTTCGTCTTCTGGCCAATTCCAGGAGTCATTGGCGAAAATCAAGGAAAACCTCAAGGATGACTCAGTTTTTGTAGATATTCTCAACAATTACGCTACAAAACCTATGCAATTGGCATCTTACTTCTGCACTGGCGATTTGAAGGTCGATGTTGCTGAATGGGGACACTATGCACTTGCTGTTCCTCTCTATACTCACTTCACATCTCCCCTTCGACGGTACCCAGACATAGTTGTTCACCGTGCGGTAGCTGCTGCTTTGGAAGCTGAGGAGTTGTACTCAAAGCAGAAGCAAACATCAATTGATAATTTGAAATGCTGCTTCACCGGCTTTCATTTCGATAAAGATGCTGCAGAATCTATTGAGGGAAAGGATGCATTATCTGCCGCTGCTTTGAAGCATGGTGTTCCTTCCACTGAAAAACTCTCTGATATTGCTGTTTATTGCAATGAGAGGAAGCTGGCAGCACGGAAAGTCAAAGAAGCATGTGATAAGCTCTACACATGGTTTGTGCTGAAGAAAAAAGAGGTAATTAAAAATTGAAAACTGGTTCTTAAGTTTATGGTTGTGAAGAGGCAAGTCTCATTTTATTTTCTTTCTCTGCAGGTTTTTCCATGCAAAGCTAGAGTAATGAACTTGGGACCAAGATTTATGACTATTTACATTAGCAAACTTGGCGTAAGTCTCGCCTGATTCATTTGCTGTCTAATACATTGTCTAAACCCCTTTTTTTTTGGTAGATTAAAAAACGTCTCATTGTCAAATGCTATCACAGATTGAACGGAGAATAAACTACGATCTAATAGAAGGCTTGCGTGTAGACTGGCTAGAGGCGATATCAACCCTAATCATTAATAAACACCATGTCAGAAGAGGTGGAAGAGGCAATTTCAAGCCCTTGAAGGATGTTGTCTATTTGGTGAGTCCTTGTGACCAATGTGCTAATAAATTCAGTGCATTGTCTGTCGATGACACTCAGCAGTCAGCAGAGGCGGAAGTTACTCCGGCGGTTTTTCCTTTGATCGTAGAAGTCTTCTCGACCATTCCAGTGGTGCTTCATGCTGTTGGTGGAGATGATGGTCCGCTTGATATAGGAGCGAGACTCTACATGACTTCGTACTATAAATGATTAGAGCAAAGAGATCTTTGAAGATGCAGATTTTAGCAACTGTTGTATATTTTTTCAGATTACAGTTGCTGCCAAAAAAAATCATGTCGGATGAAAGAAGAGCTCCTTAGTTGGATGAATTAGATACATAGAAACCAATATGGGTGGGGGGGGGAGGGGGACTTTGCCACTGTTTTTTTATTTTGGTTCGGTCTGATCCCCTGTCGGAATTATGTTGAATTTGTTTTCTTGGATTTGCTTTGCCCAATATGTTTTAGTTTTGGGTTTGTCAAAAATCATCAAATATTAATAGCAAATGTTCTATGTTGTTAAAAATGCTTAAAGGCCAGAAAGATCAAATCTTAAGGCTTCCTTGGGTTCTGATTTGGCGGCTGCATTTTTTGAGCTATTCAACTTTTAAAAACTTTACTTGTACAGAAAAGCTACAAATAGTAAGTGGAATCGAAGTCAGCTTTGGTAGGTTTTGCCACTTACTTATAGGGCTGTCAAAAAAATGGGCGGGCACCCGTCCCGCTGCGGCGCGGACATGGACATACGGACGAGCGCCCGTGGATTTTACGGTTTTAGAAATTTTGACCAAATCTGTTTGCGGGCTAACCCATAAACCCGCAAAATCATACCCAAACCAAATTATATACCGGCCTATATACCCATTCATATACCCGTCCATTGCCCATATAGGTTGGATTTTTTTTTTGTCAAGGTAAAAAAAAAAATGTGCCAAAATTAAATTAATTATGCATAATTTAGGGGAGGGAAATTTGGGCCAAGATTTGGGCGAGCCCGCAGACAGCCCGTGGTCACCGCTTATCCGCGCGGCGCGATAAAGATTTTGGGTATTTAGGCCCGCTAGCCCGTTTGAAGATAACCATGGCCATCCGAAAGCCCGCGGGCGCGACCAAAGGTCAAACTTGGCGTCGTCAACTTGAAAGTGATTTGGCCCACGAATAATTTAGTAAAAGCCCACTGAATGTTAAAAAATATTCTCTTTTTTTGTGTGGGTCAAAAGTTGCAACTTACGAGCGAATCAAAAATCCAAAGCATTTTTATGGTAATGCGTCCTCAATGAATCTAGACGCACATGGTCTTATGCTCTCTCGATTTAACTTCAGATCTTCTCTTCTCCCATTTTCGTATCATTCCAGACGAAGCTCTGTGATATCACCAGCCTCGACCTATCCTCGTCTCAGATTCACTATGACCACATTTTCGACCCAGAACGAGTCAACTCTGGAAACTCAGAAACCCGTGCAGGTGATGATCTTCTCTTCAATTCGTAGTGATTTCTTCTTAATGTGTATAAAGTTTCCATCTTTTTTTTTTTCGATTCTCGCGATTATAATTTGGGAGAGTTGACTTTGAATTCTTATTGTTTGGCACTGCTTTTTGCAACATTAGAAACTTGCTATGTTTTGTTTTTTTACTTATGTGCGAAATCATTTCAATTTTCTCCGATTTGGATTCTGCTACGGAGTAAAGGTGTCATATGGGTGGGCGGGCGGCCTGTCAGCTAATTTTTCATTAGCCCGCAGACACCTATGGGTGTTCGAATACAAGCCCAAGCGGGCTAGCGGGCTAATTTCTTTGCGCCCAAGCCCTCCCGTAGCGGGTAAGCTGGTGTTCGCGGGCTAGTTCAAATATATTTTTTTTATTTTTTTTTGCTTGTTAAGCAGGCTAACCCGCGGGCCGTCCGTGGGCTAAATTTAATAGCCTATAAAAACCTGCGGGTAAAAATATTACACCCATAACCCGCCCGTAGCGGTGCGGGTTGGGCTAAGCCCGCGGGCGGCCCGCCCGATTTGACAGCTCTAGTTACCGTCCCACGATGCCTTTTTACAGTTTGTACTAAATATGCTCATCAAAGTTTTAATTTTGATCTTAATTTCTTTAGGTGGCTAAGAGATTAGAGAAGTTCAAGACTACAATTTTCACTCAAATCAGCACATTGGCTATCAAACACGGAGCAATCAACTTAGGCCAAGGCTTCCCTAATTTCGACGGTCCTGATTTTGTCAAAGAAGCTGCAATTCAAGCCATTAAAGATGGTAACAACCAGTATGCTCGTGGCTACGGTGTTCCTCTTCTCGATTCTGCAATAGCTGACCGGTTTTTTAAAGATACCGGTCTTGTCGTTGATCCTGAGAAAGAAGTCACTGTTACCTCTGGTTGCACTGAAGCCATTGCTGCAACCGTGTTAGGTTTAATTAACCCTGGAGATGAAGTCATTGTCTTTGCACCCTTTTACGATTCCTATGAAGCTACACTCTCTATGGCTGGTGCTAAAGTGATTGGAATCACTTTACGCCCACCGGATTTCTCAATCTCTTTGGAAGAGCTTAAAGCTGCGGTAACTAACAAGACCCGAGCCATCCTCATGAACACTCCGCATAACCCGACCGGGAAAATGTTCACAAGAGATGAGCTCGAAGCCATTGCTTCTCTCTGCATTGAAAACGATGTCCTTGTGTTCTCTGATGAAGTATATGATAAGCTTGCTTTTGAGATGGATCACATCTCCATAGCTTCTCTTCCTGGTATGTACGAAAGAACTGTGACCATGAATTCTCTTGGAAAGACTTTCTCTTTAACGGGATGGAAGATCGGTTGGGCGATTGCACCTCCTCATCTAACTTGGGGAGTGAGACAAGCACACTCTTACCTCACATTCTCTACTTCAACACCAATGCAATACGCAGCCGTTGCAGCTCTAAAAGCACCAGATTCCTACTTCAAAGACCTGAAAAGCGATTACAATGCGAAAAAGGAGATTCTGGTCAAGGGTTTGAAGGAAGTCGGGTTCAAAGTCTTCCCCTCGAGCGGGACATACTTCGTTGTTGTGGATCACACACCGTTTGGATTGGAGAACGATGTGGACTTCTGTGAGTATCTTATTAAAGAAGTTGGTGTTGGTGCGATCCCAACGAGTGTCTTTTATTTGAATCCAGAAGAAGGTAAGAATTTGGTTAGGTTTACGTTTTGTAAAGACGAAGGGACATTGCTTGATGCGGTTGAGAGGATGAAGCAGAAGCTAAAGAGAAAAGTGTGAAACTTTTGAATCAGAGTATCTTCTAAAAACCTTGTTTTTATGTTGTTGTGTTCTTCTTCTTTGGTTTCATTTGATTTGATTTTGTTAAAAACAATTTGATACAGTGTACTACACGTTACTAAATGATTTAAGTAATAGCGCTAACACTTTTAAAATTTTAAAATTTAATTGCTTTTGAAAATCTTATTAAATTAAAGTTGAATATTCTTTGAAACACAACTGAAATTGATGTAATAATTATATTTTTGCCGAAAGTTAAAAATGTAATTGAATGCATCAGAGAACTTTTAGACTTTAGATTTCAATGAAAATGAAGTTTGACAAAAACAGAAAAGATTTCAGTGAAAATGACGTTGGCTTGATTCATTTTCTTATCTTTCCAAACCAAAACATCATTCCTATAGATTTCGTAAACAAATAAATAAATAATGTTGTTTTTTTCATATTTGCTTTTCACTAATTTAGAATAATGATTTCATCTTTCGTATAAAATAATACAATTTTCTTTTTATCAAAAATATTAACTAATTAAATTAAAAATATATATAAAAAAAAATCATTGAAAGTAAAATAATCTAAATTTTTATTTTTAATAGCTGTGCAAATATCTAAAACTACATTTTTTTCAAATTGGAACAAGTAGTAAAATTTAAGTATACATGAAGATAATATCTATATTTAGCATTATATAATTACCCAAAGTGAAATTAAAAAAAAAAAAAAAGAAATAAAGGAGGGCCTACTTATGTGGTGTTAGTGCAGCATGTGAGAATGTTTAGTTAATATAATGTTTTTATTCACAATTGTTTACGTATCCAATAATTCATCTCGACCGTTCGATTTGCAGATTAACCACACTTTACAGTTTTCACCAACTAATTTTTTTATTGATTTTAGACTATGGTACACTTTCTATCTGTTAAATATAGTATACAGACTAAAATAAACTGATTTAAAATAGAAAATTCCGGTGTCGGAGACAAGTAGTCTAATGGTGTCAACATTTGTGCTTTTACATTATGATCGGGATTCGATTTCTGGTCTCTCCAATTAAAGAGAATTAATTAAGATTTAATTAGCCAGTTGAGCTGTTGACAAAAAAAAAAAATTCCAGTATAAGTAAGGCTGTCAAATGGATGGCCGCGCATGGGCTACACGGACGAGCGGTCATGATGGGACAGATATGGTTTCAGCTTTTTTAGCCCAAATTAATAGCGGATTTTTTATGCCCGTCCATATTTGTATGCGGGCTATACGGGCGGGCGCTCGCAGGCTAGCGGTTTTAGCCCAAATCCGCAACCATTGAAAAAAAAACCCAAAAATTAGATCGGCATAAAGTATACCCGCCCAAAAGCTACATTCGCCCAAATCACAAAGCCCGCCCAAACCATAAAATCTACAAAAAATAATTTTACTTTTGATATTTTAGAAAAAAAAATTGTGGTTATTGCTTGTCCGCGGACTGCGGTCCAAACTGCGGTCGGCCAATATCCGCGCGGTGTGAATATGGTTTTACACATTTTTGACCGCAAACCCGCATAGTCTAAAAGTTCACCGCCTATTTAATCCGCAGACTTAAAAAAACCGCGGGCGGGCGGCCCGCCCGCCCATATGATAGTCTTAAGTATAAGCATAGATTTTTACAGCAAAAAAATTTTAAAAATTAAAAAGTTATAGAAGTGTGTGTGGGCAGCACGTGCCGGACCTGCAGCAGTAAAGCTAGAGAGCGGTTTTGCTTCCTAATATTCCTGTGAAGACCGAAGACTTTTTCTTCTCTTTAACTAAAGATCCGACGGTTACTCTTTGTTGCTTCCGTTAAATCAACCGTCAGAGTTTCATCTAACGGTCAATATTAAATCTAACTCAATTTTTGTCTTAAAACTTCAAAATAAACACAAACCCACTTCAAATCTCTCTCTCTTCTCTCTTTCAATCTCTCTAAAAGTAAAGTGAGCTTCTTCTTCTTACTTAGGCCTCGCCGTCAAGACTTTCCGGTACCGGAAAACCTAAAACGAAGATTGTAACAATATTTTCTACTGTTAAAAAGGAAAGTTTCTCACTTTCCGGTATCTCTTCTCTGTATGCAATGTTCGGCACGGTGGTGCAGTGGTGGTTATCGTATTACTGTCTAAGATTTCACCGGCGGAATCTAGAAACAGAGTTGTGATCAAAGCTTCTTCTTTTATTAGTTTTGCTCTGTTTTCTATATTCGGAGATGAGCCAATCGAAACTAAAGAGGACTCAATCTTCATTGCTCAGATCATCTCCGACGATTCATAGCCTTTCTTCAATCAAAGAATGTAACTTTAACGAAATCTCTAATCATTCGGATCTGGAGAAAGAAGAAAAACAGAGGAAGCGAAAACCGCTTAAATCATTCGGGTCAAGTAACCGAATCCAACCGGGTCTCGCCTTCGCACTCTCTTCCTTCTCTTTCCTCAGTCTCTCATCTTTCTTAATGTTCTTCGTCTTCTCCCAAACCGATGAGCTTCTCACGTCGGAGAATCTTCTACTAGCTTTGAGCTTCGTCGCCGCTGCTCTGCTTTTCGTATGGAGAAACTTGGTGGCTATTAACCAAACCGTATTCGCAATCAAAAAGCTAAGCTTTCGAATCAAACACAAACCGAAACCGGTTCAATGGTACATAGGCGATTCAAAGAAGGAAGAAAAAGAAAGACTTGTCAAAGAAGGAACTCAATTCTTCATCAACAGAGATTACTACGAAGGAGAGTTTCACAGAGGAAGATGCAACGGAAGTGGAGTTTACTACTATTTTGTTAATGGAAGATACGAAGGAGATTGGATAGATGGAAGATACGATGGCTATGGAATCGAGTGTTGGTCTAAAGGAAGTAAGTACAAAGGACAGTACAAGCAAGGACTGAGACATGGTTACGGAGTTTATTCGTTTTACACCGGAGATTCTTACTCCGGCGAATGGTTTAACGGTCAAAGCCATGGCTCTGGTGTTCAAACCTGCGCTGATGGAAGCTCTTATGTTGGAGGATTCAAATTTGGTGTCAAGCATGGATTTGGATCTTATCATTTCAGGTATAAACAAAACCAAAAAAGGACTGTACATTTAGTTCTTTTGGTCCTAGAGGTGTCAAATAGGCGGGCGGGCGGGCGGGCAAGCCATTTTTTCATGAGCCCGGACATCCATGGGTGTTCGTATACTAGCCCAAACGGGTTAGCGGGCTAAATTATTTCCGCCCAAGCCCGCGGTCCGCGGGCAAGCAGGTTTCCGCAGGCTGCTCGCCGGCTAGATCAAATATATATTTTTTAATATTTTTTTGTTAGTTATATTTATTTGTAATTTTTGTTGTAAAAACTTTATTTATATATATATATATATATCTATATATCATTCCAAAATACAAATTATTTTTGAAAAAATACATGTGTTTTTAAATTGGACTATAAAATTTAATTGGACAATGTATTTATTTTGAATTTATGCTATTAAAAAAATAAACATAAAATAATATATATAAGCGGGCTAACCCGCATCCTGAAATGAGCTAAATTTTTAAAAACTCGTGAAAGCCCGTAGGCGAAAAAGATACACCCATAACATGCCCGTGGTGCTGGTTAGGCTAAGCATGCGGGCGGCCCGCCCGATTTGACAGCCCTACTTTATCTACTTATTCTGTGTCTGAATTATGTTTTTTTTTTTTTTTT
>OVAW01000016.1:0-32402 GCA_900406365.1 Heliophila coronopifolia | reverse complement strand
TTTGGTTTTTTTTTTTTTTTTTTTTTCTAAGAGTCTAGGTTCTTCCTCGAGTTTCGTGATTTTCTTCTCTAGATTTTGCTTAGAACTCGAAATCGTTTAGGTATGCGGAAGATCCATGTGATCTTAGTTTAGTATTCGCTTGCGGATCCATTGGATTCGCTTCTCGAAAACGTCGTTGTTCTGTTTCGTCCTTTCTATTTTGATAGGAGCAGTTGAGTACTATCCGATACCTTGGATGCGTAATTAGATCGTCGTCGAACTACACTTTGGGGACTAGGACGCATTGGTTTCCGTCTAGTCGAAAGCGCGTTGCCGACAAGTTCTGTCGGTGAAAATATTGAACGCCTTAAGGTTAAAAGTTACGTTTGAGTCTTCCGTCGAGTTCGCGTGGTCACATTTGAGAACACACGTCGTCGATGAGTTAGAGTGATGGCTCGTTTATGCCGACGGAAGACGATAATGCGAACTCGAAACATTTCCGTTTCTTAAAGCATTCTGAGCATAACAGAACAACTTTTTGCATACTTGCATCTGAATTGAGGGGGTACTGTTTTTCTGGATGACTGCTAAATTAGATTTCGATGTTCAGATGGGAAAATCGAGTTTTATGATTTTCCTATACGGAGAATTGATCTGATTTTGCTGTCCTTTTGAGTATCAGATGTTTCATTGTTGAGGGATTCTGTGCTGATCTAGTATGTTTGTCCCTAATTTTTTTTTTTNTTTTTTTTTTTTTTTTTTTGAGATAGGGTGGAGAGAATCCTGCTGCAAGTGGTAGCTGTTTGGTGCTGAGTGACTTGAACCAGATTTTCTCACATCAACATGAATATGCCGCTGTTGGATATTCAACCACGAACATTGAAGTTTGTTGGTAAGATATTAAGGGGCTGATTCTTACCAATTGCATAATGGTCATTTTTAGTTCAGTGAGTAGACATTGTGATTGTTGTTGGTGGCCGTTGTTCTGACGAATTTTCCAACTATTTTCTGCTGCTTGATTTTTATGTGGTATAATCCTGTGTGGTTTCTTACCTCTCATTCCGATTCTAAGGATCATAATAGAATAAGGAAGTTCGTGAAGGAATATCTTTACCTTGCTTTTCAAAGTCTGGAATTGTTGTCCTTTTTTAGACTAACTGGTTTTTTTTCTTCTTTTGTAGTTGACCTGAAGAAGCAGGGTTCCTGCCTTGTACAGCTAACCAATACAACCGATCATTATGTTGCATTTAAGGTCTAAAATACAATCTTCTTGAACATCTTCTCTTTCTTTTTGTGATTTCAGGATATTAGAATATCTTAAATTTTTCTGAGAAAAAGACTTTTTTTTCCCTGGATAGTAACCTAATTTAGATGTGGTATTGGTTTTTTCAGGTTAAAACCACATCACCTAAGAAGTACTGTGTCCGTCCAAATGTTGGCGTTGTTGCACCAAAATCATCCTGTGAATTCACCGGTATGACTACTTTGTATATACTTCCCAGCAATTCTTAGTTTCTTGCATCTATTCTACATTTCTTAGGCTGGTGGGATAAGCTGTTGCATGATGTCTATGTGGGGGCCGGGAATGAACTGCATAATTAGTGGGTCTTTTGGACATTGAAATTAAGTCAGTGGTGTGGGGTTAAGTGAGATGTATATATTGTCCATGCAGTCATTATGCAAGCTTTCAAAGAACCACCCCCAGATATGGTTTGCAAAGACAAATTCCTAATCCAGAGTACTGTTGTGCCTGAGGAAACAACTGATGAAGACATCACAGCTAGCATGGTATGCTTTGCAACACTCATTGAGCTTCTATATCCTGAAATTCAATTCTTTGCTCTGTCAAGTATATATTTATATTTATTTATTCTTGTCAGTTTTCCAAAGCGGAAGGCAAACATATCGAGGAAAACAAACTCAGAGTTACTCTCTTGCCGCCCTCTGATTCACCTGAGCTATCTCCAATTAATGGGACACTCAAGCAGGAAACAGTTTTTGAAGATTCCATCCTCAAGGATCGATTATATAATCAATCAGAAACCCTTGCTCCGCCACAATATGTAAGAAAGAAGAGTAATTGCCAAGCAGCAAGTGTATTCTTTCTACTTAGCCTATAAAAAATTATTTGGTAGTTTCTTATACTTGTTAGTTATATTGTCAAAACTGTATTTTATAGGAGGGTGAGATTGTGAAGGAGCCTAGGATGGTTGGACATGATGAGTTAAAGGTAGCCGAAGACGCAAAGGAGTTAAAGCCGCCAGAAAGGGGCATCGTGGATTTTAGTGATGATTTGTATAATGCTAATGACTTGAAGGCAACTAAAGGGTTTAATAATGGCATAAGTTCAGCTAACAGTATAGCTGATCATGATGAACCAAAGATACTTAAGGACCAAGATGTTGACCAGCTGCAGAAAAAAGATGCACAGAATATGAAAGCATTGGATGGATATAAATTGGTTAAAGACATTGAGGAGATGAAGCTGAAAGTTAATGCCCTTGAATCCAAGTTAAAACAGGTCTGGTTTTGGAAATCAGAAATCCATAACTTATGTTACTATATATATAAATGTGTTAATGTGGTAAAGAGTTAATAATCTGGTGTAGGCTGATTCAACAATTTCAAAGCTAATGGAGGAGCGATCTATAAGCTCCCAACATAGACAAAGCTTGCAAGAAGATCTGGTGAGAATTAGTAATTAGTAACAATATAGCTGTCCTCCGTGTTTTGTTTAAATAATAACAAAAGCTTGTACTATGATGATGATGATGATGCAGGCGGAAGTGAGAATGAGAAAGGTAGTAAAAGAAGTGCACATTGGGTTCCCTCTGTTATTTGTATGTGTTGTGGCATTCATCAGCATAGTTATCGGGTATAGTGTGCGCGGTTGACTGCTTAGAGTTTTATATCATTACCAAGTGTGTAGTTGAAATAATATAGACAAGGAAGGGGAAAAAGATTTAATTTGTCTATGTTTGGGTTTGTTTATGGGAAGAGAATGATGATTAATGTAGACTGTATATTTGGTAATGATGATGATATGCTTTGTGCCTTTGTTTATCTTTGCTCTTTTCGCCAATTTGAAAAATTTTCCTCGTTTTAGTTTCTCCTGGTTTCATTTCTTTTTCTTCTTTTTATCATCATTATAGAGCATAGAGTCTAGCGGTGGGAATATCTGGTTAGTTGCTTTGTTCAATTCCATAAATATATTCGATTTGGTTTAGTTGGTTTGGTATATAGATTGCAAGAATATTGGTTGAACAGTAAGGCAACGAGAGATACGTGATACTTAGAAACAAAAGATCTAGAGATGCCAGCTATATATATATATATATATATATATATATATATATATATATATTTAAATCTTTAAATAGTATAAAGAAAGTTGTGTGATTATGGATTTTCTACTTTGTTTCAAGTTTTACTAAATTCTGCAATTAGAGGATGTCCCAAGTTTGAGTGAATGATTCCCTTTAACCATGGAGAAAATCAATGAAAAAAATGGGTTTCTTCCTCTTAATTATGAATTGTATATCAATATAATCCACACACACACCCACCATCAGTAAAGTAATTTACCAACCAAAATTTTCAAATTAGACATTTTTTTTACATCGATAAACGCTATGTATTCATCTAGAATATAGTAAGAATTCCTTTTTATGGCAACATTTCAAGTATAAATAAATTATTGGTGATTCATTTACTAAATAATTTAGTAAGGTTTTCTTGGGGAACATATATACATATTTTATGGAACATACTCTATCTTCTACGCAATGGAAAAAAAAGCAGAGTGACTCGTGAGCTAGGCAAAAAAAAGTAGATATAAAAGGTGTTCCCTCTTGTTTAAGTCAGCAATTAAATTCAACATCTTAGCATTAACTTCATCATCTATGTATCTAGAGACATTCACACATCTATAAAGACTCAACATAGAGAGAAAAAAAGAAAGAAAGAAAGAAAGAAAAGATGAGGAGGAGTCCATGTTGTGAAAAGAAAGGAATAAAGAAAGGACCATGGACTCCCGAAGAAGACATCATTCTTGTTTCTTATATTCAAGAACATGGTCCTGGCAACTGGAGATCTGTTCCCACCAACACTGGTCTTATATATCTTCTAGAACTATTTTTCTTTTAATTTCTTTATCTAACCTGATGTTTTTGTATATAGGGTTACTGAGATGCAGCAAAAGTTGTAGACTGAGATGGACAAATTATCTAAGACCTGGAATCAAACGTGGAAACTTTACTTCTCATGAAGAAGGAATGATCATTCACTTGCAATCCTTATTGGGTAACAAGTAATCTCTACCAACATCTCTTCCCATCTTTCTTTCTTTTTTTTTCTTTATTAAATCGTAAATTCTTGTTTATATATGAATGTGTTTTGATTTCAAAGATGGGCTTCCATAGCTTCATATCTACCTCAAAGAACAGACAATGATATCAAAAACTATTGGAACACACATTTGAAGAAGAAACTTAACAAGTCCGAGACTGAAGATAGAAACATTTTAGATAGTAACATCTTGGAGACTTCCGCCGCAAGAAACACTATTTCTCATAGATCTACTTATGCTTCAAGCACTGAGAACATTTCCCGCCTTCTTGAAGGTTGGATGAAAGCATCACCAAAAATGCAGAATCACACGAACAATCTCAGTGATCATCACAATCAGTTTCCTAATGAGCAGCTACATGAACGTTGTTCTTGGGAAGAAGGACATAGCAAAAGAACCAATGGTGATGATGCTAATGGTCGTCCAAAGATTTCAGAGAATAGAAACAGTGATCATGGAGATGACGATAATGGAACTCCACCATTGACATTTATTGAGAAATGGCTTTTGGAAGAAACAAATGGTGGAGGTCAAATGGAGGAGATGAGCCACTTGATGGAGCTCTCTAATATGCTTTAATCAAACGTCACATTTTCTCTTCTTCTTTTTTTCTTGTGAATTTATTAATGAAACTACTGATTTTATGTAAAAGAAAAAAATAAAGAAACTAGAAGACATAATAAATATGTCTTTTGGTTTCTGTAAGATATCTATATGTAGTGAAATGCCCACAGCATAATTAAGAAGTTGTAACTAGTCTAAATTTGGCTATCAATCAATATATACATTTATAAAATCGACTTTATAAACCACTACATCTTAGATTTTTAAAATTTATATTTTCATAGTTGACCAGAAAAAAAAACTTTCTCTGGAGGGTCAACTTTGGGCAGCAAACTTTGTAATCAGTAGCCGACTTTCCCGTCCCTCTCTCCATCTCAGTTTTTTCTTTCTATATATTTGGCCTAACATATTAATAATTATTTGTAAGAAAATAAGGTTAAGTAGCAATATTTGTTTCTTTTTAGTCAAACATTGTTTTATTGGTCAATATTTTAGTCATTCAAAATAGATCTTAACTATCATCATGGTTTTTTATTTTTAATAAATTAAAATTTAGTGATCTATTATGAAGAAATTGCTGGGTTTGGGTCTATTTAAGTGTATTACCTTTATGACTTATTAATGTTTTCTTTGAAGGACTCTCTCTCTTTCTCTGACAAGTGACAACTCAACTTTGCTATTTATTTTTGGAATTTCACCTTCAACTCTGTTACTATAACTTCGATCCATAGATATACGTAACTCTGGTGATCCTCATAATTAAAAGGTTTGATTTTTATGTAACTGATCTTTCCTTTTCTTCATATAGATTTCTGGGTTTTGAATGATTTATCTATTTGCTATTTTTCTTAAGCAAACTTATTGATATTTTTGATCTCTGCTCAAAATTTATAAGTTTAGCTGTCAACTTTCTGTTCTTGTCTCTGTTTCCCCCCAATGAAATATCATATTTGTAAATCGGATTGGAATTCTAGAAAATAGTTCTTAGTTTTTTCACAAATCAGGTTCTTTGAAATCTTGTCTTCTGACTAAATCTTTGATGTGTTTTCTCATTGATGCAGATTTTGAAACCTGCCTTGATTGATTCTTGATCTTACTAGACAGAAATATAAGTCTCCAGAGATGGGTTCACGAAGTTTCACTAGATCTTTGACATTAGCCTTCACTGAGTGGCTACTAATGTTGATGCTCTTTCTTAACTCCATATTCTCCTATATCATCACAAGATTTGCAGAGTACTCCAACCTCCAATCTCCATGTCTGATATGCTCAAGGCTTGATCATATTCTCGGTGGGAATAAATCTCATTGGAACATGATTTGCCCTAAACACATATCAGAAATCTCTTCATTGGTTTACTGTCATGTTCATAGCAAGCTTGTGGACGTCCATGGAATCTGTGAAACTTGCCTTTTATCTTTTGCTACAATCAATAAGTCAAATTATGAAACTTACCGATTATCGTTTGGGAAATTTGGTGAAGATTCTTGCTTTGGATCCAAGAGTGATGATCCAAGATATTGTACATGTTGTAATCAGCTGCTGATGTCTCAAACCACTACTCAACCGGACATGCTACCTAAGAAACATGTCAGCTTCAACCAGTTACCTCAAGTTGGATACAGTGGGCTCAAGATTCAATCAGAAGCTGTATTTTCAGAAGATGAAGGCTTTTCTAAAGAAGAGGATCATAAGTTTCAAACCACCGACAAGCTGATAAACCTTGATTTGACAACTGATTCCGTATTTCCCGAACATCTCCTAGTTAATGATGTGTCTGAAACATTAGAGAAGGTGTTGAAGGAGGAAGAGATACTTTCATCAGATAATATTGCATCAAGTGCCCTGGAACATTGTTCAGATGTTTCAAAGGAAAAAGAAGAGCTGATTCACCTCCAAGATATTTCTTCAACACTAGTTCTTAAGGAAGACCCTGCAAATGCCTCGTTAATGGAGGAGACTGAGCTTATTTGCCTCAATGATGTTATTTCAACATCAGATCCTATTGAAACTCCTGAAGATGTCATAAAGGGAACTGAACTTATGTCCTCCCTCCATGATATTTCGGTTCCTGAATCATTCACTAAAGCTGTATCATCTGCAAATTCCATGCCTGAAATTTCAACCGAAAACAGTAAGTTTTAAACTTTCTTTTGAATGTGCCACACTGTGCTTTCTTCTCCAGATTTACTTATATGAAGTAAATACATTTTCATATCAGGTGTATCAGAAATCAAAGAAACAAAAGAGACATCTGTTACAGTCTCGCCTGTGTCTGAAATGGCTTCACCGGCAGTCACTGCTCACACAGAAGCAGTTGTTGAATCGGATTCAGGTGAGTCTTGTATGCAAGGAGGTGAGTTACTGAATCTTGCAGATGCCTATAATATCATTGTAAGCAATGAAGGTAAGAAATACAGTATTGGAGGATCACAAGTAGAGAAATGGATGAAAAAAGATTCTTCTAGAGTCAGTGAAGATCTCAAAGCGCTTCTTACACAAATATCAGCTTCTCGTGGGATAGAGTTTATGTCTCCTAGAAACATAAGCTCCAAGATGTCTTTGAACAGTACTGATCAGCAGGAGATAAAGAACATAGATTATGATGATATGCAGTTACTACTTCAAAGGAGAATGCTCGAAAGAAACGAAAGCAACTTATCTTTAGAAGGAGTTTCTGTGTTGGAAATCGAGGGAGAAAGTGAGAGTGACCGGTTAAGGAGACAAGTTGATCATGATAGGAAGTTGCTGACTGGTTTAATCAAAGAATTGGAAGAAGAAAGAAGTGCTTCAGCCATTGCTACAAACCAAGCAATGGCTATGATTACAAAGTTGCAGGAAGAGAAGGCATTGTTTCAAATGGAAGCTTTGCAGAATCTAAGGATGATGGAAGAACAATCAGAGTATGATATTGAAGCAATACAGAAACTTAATGATTTGGTTGTTGAGAGAGAGAAAGTAATTCAAGATTTAGAAGCTGAGATTGAAAAACTTCAGAGACCAGAATAAGAAGAAGAATAAGTTTGATGTTGAGATCTCACATAAGAAGAATAAATTTGTAGAGTGTGTAAATTTCAATTTATTTATATTTATATAACTTATTATTGTGGAATGTCATTTGCTAAACCCATATAATTTATTTTTATTTTTTGGTTTTACGAAATAAATATTATTATTATAAACCTTGAATATAAAAAGAACAAGGCATTATAAAAAAGGAAAAACAAACTTTTATCTAAATTATTTTAACACTGTTTGTGTATATTTTTAATTCCTTCTTGATGTTTGAAACTTAGAAAACAAATTTGAGTCATGTCCCACTTTTGTGCAATTCCATCTCAGCTTCATTGTAAGATTGCATTACAGAACATGCCACAGCTTGTGCCCAATGCCTCAGTCTCGTTTTAACTTGCTGTGGATCATCTCCTGATAATTTGATCACATAATACAAAATTAATAAAACATCAAAATCAACTCCATGCATCATTTATAAATTTATAAAACTGACTTAAATAAATGATATTTTTTATGGAATCGCTTGTCAGGGCCGGCTAACTAGGGAGGACAAAGAGGTGCAACCGACAATTTTTAATTTTATTTATTTATTTGCATCCTCTTGTATTAAAAATGATGAAAAAAAAAAGATACCTGGAGACATAAGGATCAAAGCATCTGAGTCGCTTCTAGGACTACCAAAAGAGGAGGATCGATCTCCAAGAGAAGTAAGTCTAGAGGATGAAGATCTACTGCTTCTTGGTGTAGAAACCGGGGAGATCTGACGGTTCACAGCGAAGTAAAGATCCAATGCAGGCAATGTAGTTGTAAGTTTTCGTCCTTGTTCTTCATTAAAACCAAACCCTAACTCAATAGAACCTTTAAGCTCACTCAAATCTTCGTCCCTTAAGTGATCTCCTCCTCCTTCGAGTTGCTTTCTCTCATGGTGGAGCATCTGACGACGGCGACGCTCCCATGCTACGTATCTTTTGGTATCCATCATCGAAAGTTGCTTCGTTAGATGTTTCTTGACCTTAATTTTTGGTGAATCTAATGACATCTTATGAAACTCTCCTCCTCCTCCTCCTCCTCCTTCACTTCCGTCGAGAGATGATATACTCATTGCTTGGCCATCCCTCACCATTTTATGATTACAAGTTAAAAATGAATTGGGATATGTGCCTTGTTGTACAAGTTAGGTCATAGCAAAACTTGTGCTTGGTGCCTTATTGTACAAGTTCTTGAGGGAATGGTGTTTTAAATCTCTCTTATGTTGCAAAACCGTGCAGAGATAAAAGCACGGCCTGCTGCACATAAAAATGATGGAGAAGAAGAAGGATTTTTATGTAAATCTTAGATCTCTCTTTTCCTCATAACTATTCACAAAATAAAAAAAATAAAAAGAGGCTGAAGTACAGAAGAGAAAAGGTTTTAATGATGTAATATTTAGAAACACAGAGAATTCTACAACCCATTAATTTGTATTGGTAAACATTAGGGTTTTATAAATTTTTCTTTTGCTATTTTTAATGGCCTTTCCTTCTGTAAAATGCGCGTAGAGATTTGTTGGGACTTTTTTTAATTCATGGAAGAATACAAAACTAACATTTATGGTTTTTTTGGTTAGAACAACCAACGCTTTCTTGATTTAGCTTCTTACGTTCTTTAAAAACTTGCTTTTTATTGTTTTGTCTTTAAACAAGAAAAACAATAATAATTGGTTTTCGGTTGCTTGCATTTGCATATATATATATATATAGATAATACTTGTTACAATTTTTTTTTTAATTTAAAATAAATAAAATTAATTTAACAAAATTATAATCGAACATCCAAATCATCAACTTGTTTTGTAATTGTACTTGTTAGAGAATATGGTGAAAAGACTAGGACACTAATTGACATTTTACTAAAACTTGACTGAAGACTTGTGGTTAAAAAAAAAATTACATAAGACTTGGTTTGGTGCTAAATCACTATACCGAAAAATACCAGAATTAAATAGATTGACCAATCCTATTGGTAATCGGTTTACAGGGAAGTCGGAGTAAAATATAGAAAAGGGCATTGGGTTTGTTCTCTAATGGAACTTCATCATTGACATTTTCGTTTTATTGAATTTAATCATGACATTGACAAGAAATTGCAATCTTATAAAAATCCCAATCGAAACAAATTCCAGAATTGGTACACAATACACAATAATATGACCTAAAAAAAAAAATGTTTTCCAAAACCAAGAAAATGTAGGCAACTCAATTCCTCAAGCGGCGGATACGAGTCCACGGCGCCGAGCACTTTCTTCATCCACAAACAAATCATCTGTACTACGGAAAGCTGCGTGACCTCCAACGATGACCAACCCGATTATCAGCGAAACCAGAACGTTTTCCCCTACATCTGTATATGCCATCGCCAAAATCGTTACCAAACTAAGCAAACCTAGCATGATCCGGTCATCCACTTCCTTCCCCGATATTATAATCGGTTCGTTCGCGTCTCTCGAGAAATAGAGGAGAATCCACCCGAAGAAGACGACGATAAAGGCCACCATAGATATCGGGTGGTAAATCAGGCCCATGAAAACAATTGCAAGGACGGCCAGTGCATAGTTTGCACGGAAATAAGAGAGGTTTTGCCTTAGGTGCGCCATGGCTTCATCGTATTTGTAAGGCACAGAGAGCGCGGACAGATCGAGAAGCTCTTGCCATGGACGAAGCGTGCTGATCATCGATTGCGTCGTCTGCTTGGCGCGTGCACTTAGCGTCCCCATGATTGTGTTGGAAGAGGAAGAAGATCCTCCACCATACGTCGGAGGTTTCTGATTCATTGTGAAATTCACAGATCTGTTCCTGATCCCGATGAACAAAAACCCCTTTTTTTTTATTTCAAAAGGTCCACAATTGAAGGGACTTGTTTGTAAGTTTTTATTTTATTTTATTATATTATAATTTCTTTTGGAACCTTGTAGTTTTATATTATTAACAAAACAGACTATTATTATTATTATTATTTATCTCTTTGCTTTGGTTTCGATTAGTTTCGGTCTAGGAGAAGAGACTGAGCTGCCGACGCTACATGTGTGAGAAGATATTCGTAGATTTTCTTCCTTAATCGATTGATTGTTTCTTTTGATCCAATCTCGTCTAACCAATAATAATTCACACTCTTCAGCTGACATAGCATCCCAGCAATCTGCTCCTTATCAGAAAGATTCAGATTTGAAGATGTCTCCACCACGTCAGTGTCCAAGAATCTTTCTATGAATCCCAAAAACCAATCTTGTGAAACCATTTGCAACTTCTCCTTCAGATCAGTTGCCTCCTTTAAGCCGTTTCCTTTCCCCCAGTTTACCTTGTGGCCTTTTGGATGTTACTGGTCTCCCTGTGTTTACCTTGTGCTACGAGTTTAGAGATCCAATCGTTGGTTGGTTTTTGGACAGGGATCTTGCCTGTGGAATTATTACCCGGGCTTTCGAGTACGATCAGAGGCTTCCTCCTAGAGTAGACTGAGAAGGTTGATAAGTTAGTGATCAATGCAGCCTGGATCCACGAGGCTGCCAATTTCTGATGCCCCTTTTTCAGCTTCTTCATGCTCTGGGAAAGACGTCGAAGAGTTTAATCTGGACAATGACTCTGTTTTTATTTGAACGTTCTTCAAACCACAATGGAGCTTCAAGAACTGTTCAACCACTGGCGATGGATCATCTTCCTTTGCCGTTGACATTAGATCGGTGTACATACTACAACAAAAAAAAAATGAAAGAGAGACGAGAACAAAGTTATGAAACAACCAAGCGAGTAAATTTGTAGTCAGAGACAAAAAAAAAAAAAAAACTTTTTTTAGAGATTACGCACATGAGGAGAGCCAAGACAAGGATGCCTACCAGGAACAGGAGAGGAGGATTCAATCCTATCAACATGAATAAATTGACCTAATTGAATCTTATCGGTAAGAATCAAATCATGTAGTGCATGAGGTAGAGAGACAAAAGTAGCGTGAGAAGAATCAGAGACTTTGAGATAAAAAGCCTTGGTTAGAAAATAACTCCCCACTGGAGAGTGCAGGCAAGATACTGATGACTTGTAAGAGAGAAGACCTGTGTTCTCCGGCGATTTTGACGTCGGTGTTCATGTGTTGGAGAAGCTTGAGTAAAACACCGGGAAAAGGAAGAGAAGAAGGATCTGAAGAAGTGAGATCTTCAAAGAAAAGAAGGAAATTAATGTGAGTGGATACTCAGGGTGGGGGAGGAAACGGCAAATCCAGGCATATTGGGACAACCAATAAATACTATTATTATTATGGGAGGAGTGTAGAGATACAAAGCAGGAAGAAGAGAGAGAAGCGAAGTTTTGAGTATGAAGAATGTCAAAATAATGGCCATTTATATCAAAAAGATTTGATATTTGTTGCCACACTGCTTACGTGGCCTCCGCTACTTTCTTTTTATATTAATATAGAATATTTATTAATTTTTTTTTTTATGGGATGTGTAAAAATCTCGTGTTCTATCGGTTTCAATGTTTAAAAATAAATAAATAAATAAATAAATAAACAGTTTCAATGAAACCTCTTACGTTAGTTATGTAATAAATGCGTGTCATAAGAGTTAAGACAGTTTAAAATACTCTTTGCTTGATTCGAACTGCAATGCACTCAAACCATGATCAGGCAACATGCAGTTATTGTATTTTTTTTACTCATATATTTGTATATTATAAATTTTACGCGGGATTGCCACTCTTGGACATAGGGAGTTGCATCTTATGGGAAAAGATCACTAAATAAGTCTCAAGTTTTTTGATGTACTTAAAATGAAAGATACATATGGGAAGTTTTATAACGTTCTAAAAAAAACACAAAATGTGATCGGTTTTATGATCTAAAGTTCATATAGATATTATCATAGCAAAGATGATGAGACCATTACAACGACAACCATCACCGCTATACTGAGGTTAACTATTGTATCAACATTTTCAACCTTCTCCAGCTTCTCGTTAAGTTCTGTCCGCATTTGTGAATATGGACACTTTTGCTTCTGCAACAACATACATTCCATAAGGATCTCAATTCTGAAACCCAGAATCCAGCAAAAGTATGAACACATGCCAAAAATTTGACAAAATTAGGGAGTGTAATATAGACTGTAACCTCAGTTTTGAACTCATCGTTAGGGATGTTTGCATTCTGATGATCTTCTTCCTCGGAATGTCGATTAAGTGGCACGTCGGAATTGATCTTACTATTGGAGATTCTACTTGAGAAGGCTTTGTAAGCTGAATCTGTATGAATGGTTTCCATAACTGAACCGAAGAAATTTGTGACAGGTACCTAATAAGTAAACTTGGAGAATGAGTAATTCATAATCTGAAGACAAGACGGAGCTCATCAAAAACAGAAAATGAAACGTGACATTGCACAATAAACTTTCTCCTTACCTCCACCACATTTGGTTGGTAAAGATCAGTCCGGTAGTAGGCAGTTGACATTAGCTGCCTCGGATCATAGGACCTAAACAAACTGCACAACACCACGGATGTTTGTAGCTCAGAGAGTTCAGCTTAGAAAGGCATGGCAGTTTTATCAATGATCAGAAAAATGTCAGCAGAGAAAACGTTCAGAGACAAATCTAACTCGTTAAAATACACATCTAGTATACAAGCAAGGTGGTGAGAACTGAGAAGAGTTGCATAGTTAATGTACCTGTTAAGCGATGCATTGTCATAGATATTGAGCCTCTCAAAGAACGCAAGAGTGTAATATGTAAACCGATCTACAACAGATACACCAATCTGAAACAAATACAAAATCAGAAATTGGAGATCTATACAATGATAAAAAGAAGAAGCAATCCCCCAAACATATAACGAGTTTGTTGAATCATTTCCCCGTAATATCGCAATGGTACTTTCCCTTCATGCAATAGTGAAGGGCACTTACATCTGAGTCCAGGTGATGGGAATATGAGTTCTCTCCTTTAAGACTGCTACCAATAGCCAAAACACCGGGAGATTGAAGCTTGGAACAAAAGTTCAGCAAAATTAACAAAATTAGAGAAAGATCCAAATCATTAATGCTACGTTTCGTATATTGTGAAACATCAACTAGAGTAACTGCTAAGAACAAGTTCCCGGGATAAGCTTACGGATATCAACATATTAACTCCAAATGATAGAGCAAAACTGAAGTTTTGGCTGAGGTAAACATAAAGATGAATAACCCCTGAAAAGTGACACTAAAAATGTACCTGGTTAAAGAGAGTGGCAGCTTGGCAAGTATCAACCATTATCATCAGCTCCTTGAATCTAGGCCAGCCAATAATGTTATTAGATGTCGAAACTGAATTAAGATGATACAATAAATGTATAATGTTTGTTACACCTAAAAATGGCACAAGAAAAAGCTGTAAGCAGGAAAAGCCAGAATTTCAAAAAGATGGACTAAAAACACTGGACGAATGGAATGAAAAAGAAATAGAGTTTAGAGATGATTAAAAAAACACCATAAATGTGAAACACACCTACGCTTCTCTTTCATTTGTTTTACAGCATCTGCTAAATCATGACTTTGGAGCTCTTCTGCATCTTGAAACTTCAGAAATTCATCACCTCCATGNNNNCCAGTCATGTACAGTAGAATATGGCTACCCTCATCACTGAGAAGACGCTTTGACCTTGGAACAGCATTCTCATGACGCCCAGTCAAAACGCGTAAGAAGTTTTCAACCGTTACCTCATACCCACGATAATCAACCTGAGTAAAAAAGATTTCATAAAATCAGCCCTTCTTCTGGAACACACGTCTGTTATATGGGATGGGAAAACGCAGAAAAAGGAAATTGCACAACATAGCAATTCAATGTCTATGTGCTTACAACTATGAAGGCTATGTAGCATAGATGCTTCTAATATGCCTACTTAGGGGAGAAGCTGAAAACCTTTTCAATACTATACAAACAATTCAATAGTGAAAGCAGAAATGAACCTCAACGTTATCTCCATAAAGGTTAAGTTTGTGATTTTCATTGTTAAAAACTTGAGCAGGATATTCATTTCTAGAGTTACAGGCCATATCATCAGCAAGCATCAGGATTATCCTTTCATCTGGTATTCCAAGTCTCTTGACTGTCCTAGAAACACCAAGTAAAGAGACAAAATGTAAGAATAACTACCTCCAAGAATGGTATAAAAGGGGGAAAAAAAGAAACAGAGATATAGAGCAACCTATAGAGGGAGAGAGTATTGGCCATGTGCCGGTAGTTGAACCTGAGATACAGAGCAACCACAACAGCAATAGGTTAATATAACTCACAAATATGTGAAGCGAAAGTCAAGTTCAATTTCCATTCTTTTGTGACTAATAAGTAACATAAAGGTAAACTTGAAATACCAGAAGCGAGAAGTGCAGACCAAGACAGCCCAATTGTTAGTATGAATAGTCGTATCTCCGGAAGAGGTGGCAAATGAGTAGCAGAGAAGCATTAAGAGTAGAATGATCTTCATTTTTTTTTTTTAGGAAGAAAATCTGAGAAGAGATTGAAATCGACTATGAGCACTCTCCGAATCTAAAGGTAAAAAGAGTCTGATTCATATTTCACGAAGATCTGTTCAAATAACTTAGCAGATTCATAATTCACGAAGATCTAATGGAAGAACTTACCAATACCCAAAACGGCGTCCGGCGCTGCCTGGAAGGAAATGGAAATGGAAATGGAAGAGACGACGGAGGAAAGTTTCCTGTCTAATTGGTTTTTACATAGTTAAAATCGGGTGTTGTAAAATATACCAAAAAAAAAAAAAAAAAAAAAAAAANAAAAAAAAAAAAAAAAAAAAAAAAAAAAAAAAAAAAAGAGTTAAATATACCATCTCTAAAAGATTTACACAAATTAAATTTTATATATTGTATTTAAATAAATTTGGAAGTGTTTTCATGTTAAAATACAAATGTATATCTACCCCTATATACTTTGGAATATTTGGACGGCAAGGAATCATCTTATTTTCGAAAATCGAGTATTCTCGGAAGAGGGCACCGTTACAAAAGCTATTCAAGATGCTAAAATCTGGTATGAAGCTCAGCTTCAACTGGCCCCATCTAAGAAACCTAACCTAAAACGTCAAACAAGGAGGGACATTGAAGATCACTACAAGGGTAAGGTCGATGCGTCCTGGTGTTTGAGATCACGACAAGCAGGTTTGGGATGGGTTTTTTGGTCTCCTAATGGGAATTTGATATCACAAGACTCAATAAAAATGCAGGTTCATTAACGCACCTCTGATGGGAGAAGCGCTAGTAATTAGAGAGGCGCTGAAAGCAGCTCATTTGGCAGGTTTTGACAAATTCCATTTAGAGACGGACTCGCAATTGATTGTTAATGCACTGCAGAAGGAAGAACCGATGAAAACAAATCCATGGTGTACTCCATGATATTAGATTTTGGCTTTCTACCCTCATTAGTGGGGTTCTTTCTTACCTTCCACGTTTAGAAAATTGTATGGCAGGTTCTATTGCTAAGCTAGCACTAAACTCTAATGTTCCAGTTTCAGTTTAAATAAAAAAAGTGTTTGTTCGACCAAAAAAAAACTTATTTATTTTGATATTCAATGGTTTGATTTATAAATAATGAATCATTCATGATTAACATTTTGTCAAAAATTTAGAATTTGTAAATGGAACATATAATTCAAAAAGACGGAATAATTCAGCATTAACATTGGATAATAAAAACTAACATAACGAATGCGGATGCGGATGTATCTTTAAAAAGAAGAAAATAAATATAATCACGTAAAGAAAAAAACTAAAAAGTGGTACATGTCATTATTACGTGCGTCATTAAAAAATTGGGTTGTGTGTATGGTTAGATTAGAAAAGGAGTAGGGTATCATTACTCAGAGATGGGCAACAAAAAGCTAAATCCAGAATTCTCCTTGATTAAAGGTGGTGGTTCTATATCTGCTATGTCAAATCTCTCCATCGACTTTGATAAATCATCCACCGAGAATGGTATACTGCCCCACCCAACAACAACAACAACAAAAATAATCGTTAGAAATTTTCATTATAAAATGGAGAACTTGTTGGGTATTTGTAAAAAACCTGGAGTCATCATCTAAAAGGAATGAATTGCTAACTGCATTGTTTGAATCTTCTGTCATTAGCACTCTCATATTTGCTATTACCTATTTTTATATATATGGATAATAAGCTAATTAAGGGAATATAATCATAAAGATCTTCATCAATTATATAAAAAAAAGGTTAACTTACGTCTGGAGAGACGCTGTGTGTGCCGTATTTGTCATCCCAGTACATAGTACTTATTCTGTATAGCTGCTGTATGCTTAGTACCTATCCACAATTTCAATTTGCAAGTGTTTCATAAGTTGTATAAAATTGAGATCATGACTGGGCATATATCATCTTACTGGGCAAAGATCATGACTGATCTCATCTAGAGTTTTCTTTGGCTTTTGGTGTATCACCTGTGATTGAAGAAATAATTAAATCGTTTACCCTCATGGAACCATCCTTTCGGTTTAGGTATAAGATAACGAAAGGTTACCAGAAACCCAATGGCTTGCCTGATGTGCTTAAGCTCATCCCACGAAGAACCAGCATACTGCAATATATTTTTTTTTTTTCTAGTTAGTTACTTTGTTTTTGTTGAGTAATATTAGCAGAATGAAAACTAAGAGAGGTACCTCATCTGTTGCATTATAACACCACTGTTCCAATTCAGACAAGCCAGCTTTGACGTACTCGCCATTGCTAAATGAACAACACTCGCGTCTTAGTAAAAGGCTGTAGTAGACAACAAAGGAAGCATGTGATTAGTAGAAGATAGCTAAAAATTGTGATAAGGGAGGTTTAGATGCAAATGAGCCCAGGAAAAACCTGTTAAATAGTTGGACATTGATGAATGAGAATATCTGTGTGAACACCTTACGCACCAAGAATGAAGGAACCTAAGAACATAAATGGAATATTTGAACTCAGGAAAAAGTTCAGAACTTGTTTTAATTTGGAAGAAAAATTATAGCGTAGGAAGGAACTCACATTGTTTGATTTCAGAGTATTGAGGAAACTTGTAAGGCTCTTCACAATTCCTTGCCAATGGCCGATCAGTGCTTGCTGAGATGCAGTGTTGGCAACAGAACGAGATGCTCCTTTCACTAAACTCGCCCTCGATGTTCTTGGCGCCTATTTGAAGTTAATGAAATAAAAAAATTAATTACCGAGAACAAGTTTGTGTTGCTTATGAACGCGTTGGCATACCTGAATGCACAATCCAAGGAGTGGAGAAATCTCCTTCTTCAAGTTATCCCTAATCATTCCATATATCTTTTCAACATAAGCCGTGAGCTGCTGCTTAAACAGTAGAGCCGGATATTTAGCTTCAACTTGTCTTAAGGTATCCGCTCCACCTCCTGAAGCACCATTTATCATGGCAAGATTTACACCTTGGGGTGCCCCGCGAAAGCTCTAATTAATTGGAAACATTTTCAAAATTAAACTTATGATGAAAAAAGAAGCTTTTGCTACACTCTGTTGGTGGATCTCAAACAATATTGATATATATACCTGAGTCATCCTTCCAAAAAGAGAGGCAGAAGATGAACGGCGACGCTGTGGAGCCATCCCAGCTGCACCACTAGCTTTGAGTGTGCGCTGGAGGAGCAAGAGGAGTGTCGAGGCATTGGATAACCAATAGGCCAATGTATTGTTGTTATCTTGAGTCTGAGATATCGACTTTTATAGCAACAGGATTAGTCCAACACACTTGCTTATACAATTAAAAACCTATGGAAGTTAGAAAGGTCAAGCCTACCTCGATAGCATGGCCTATTGTCTGAATAATGCGATCAAAGACACTGGTTCGTTCAACTTCAAATGACCTCCATTGCAGTAGGCATTTGTATATAACACATGCGGTGACAGGTCGGTTCCCCTGGAAACCCAAGGGTTGAACAATGCAGCGGATAAGTAACTCTTGATTTTCTTGCTGCTTCTCGTTTAATGTTTTCTGTGGTTTATCATCCACTTCCGAGGGATCCCTTTGGTTCATTGAATGGCTATGTAGATCCTGATTCAAATTAAAAGACATTGTTTCATCACTAAATTAATCTAAAACTTAAATTTGAGAATGACAGCCGATAGAAATTGAATTGGTAAGTGTATTTACCAAGCTTGACCTCGCATCCACTGCAAGATGACCGCTCTCTGAACCTCTCTGTTATTATTAACAGATGGTAGTTCATTAACTTCAGACAAAAGCAACAAAAAGATACTTGCGGTCTAAGATATTTCAATTTACTGTTCTAATTTACTTGTAAAATGGACCGGGAGCGGCCAGAGAGAAACTTATTTGGTGCCATGGACACAGCCTGTTGCCGTAAAACTTTATTCTCCGATTCCAAGTTGCTGCACTTTTCCTCCATNCACTTTTCCTCCATCCTGATCACATTAACTTCAAGTTTCAGTTCAGAGGACAATGAAATAACCAGCGGAATCAAGATGAATGAGAAGATATTAATAGTGATACTTCATGTTATATTCTTACCTTGTCAGGGATTCTTGGAGTTGCTGACCTTTCTTCTCTGTCTCTTCTAGTTTTTTCCCTTTTTCTTCGAGAGACTGTTGAGCTTCTTCGAATTTCCTCACTGCATCATCAGCCCTTTGTTTCTCGTTTTCTAGAGTAGCCTGTTGGAACAGAAAAGATATCTGATGATAAGTAAGAGTCATATGTAACAACGAATGCAAATCTCACATTTAGAGGAAATTGATTTGCAGTTAAATTAGAAGGAAAAGATCAGACAGCTAATTGACCACTGAAAGCCATTGACAGCAAGTACCTTTACACTTTCCAATTCCTCTGTCATCAATTCAATCTTCTTGGTATCTTCAACTAAAACTTGTGTTTCTTGTATAACAGGAGGAGCTTCTTCAGCAGCTTTCTTTGCAGCTTCCCGTTCCTTCACAAGAATTGCATTTGTTTCATCCACTTTCTTCCGCATTTCTTCCAATGAACTCTGAAGTTTCATCATCTCCTGAGTCTTTGCTTCTTCCAAATCAGCCTACAAAATTAGGTCAGCGTTAGACATTATATATTTACTTTAAAATGATGTTTCTATGACAAATACCCTTGATCGTTTCTCTAACTGGACACGGTACGTGAGTTCCTCTACTTTCTTTTCAAGCATATCCTTTGCCTCTTTAAGTGCTCCTGTTTCCCTTGAAGCCTGAAGATAGTAGAAATGTTTAGTATATTTGAGATAGTTAATTCAAGTATACAAACGCATAACAGCAGCATATCTAATGTTTGAAGCAGTCACTTAGTTAATACGGAAAAAAAAAGAGGAACAGAATTATCTATCAGCTTCAAGGTCCCTCGAACTAGCATCCTGGTATTGAAAGTATTCTTCAATAAATTGAAAACTTTAATCATACCGACGCATTATGCATAGTTCCCATTTCAAAGTACATGGCATGATTTCTAAGAATTTATTTTTTGTATCATTATCGTAGGGTTTTGGTAATGTGAAGAATATATATGTAAATAACAGAGAGCATTTGTAGCAAGTGAACATAGATAGTTGTACCATTTTGAGCTTCCTAAGTTCTCTCTTAGCAAGTCTGCCCCTCCATCGTGTCTGAGATATGATCACTCCATTTTTAAGCCTCTTGTAGTACGACCTTGCTCTGTGACAACGCCACTGAGCCTGCCATTAGTAACATGAAATTATATGTTTTTATTATATCATGGGAAACCTAAGATAGTCTTAGAATGTAGTTCTCGCAAGAAAATGAACCTGAACAATTGTGGCAGCTTTTGTTTGCTTCCTGAATCTAAATTGTTTACGAGCAGCTATTGCTCTTAAACCAGTCTGTACAACAAGCGCAGCTACATGGAGCTTTTTATATGATTTTCTAGAAGAATATCTACGACCATTCTTCTGAATCTTCACAGTAGCAGCTTCTCGTCTTAAATTTTCATAAAGTTTGCAGGAAAGTCTTCCTATGATATTGGCAAAAGTTATAAACAAAAACAATATTCAGAAATCAGTCACAAAGTGTGCCGAAGTTAATGCCCATCTAAATTCCACAGAAAGCGATTGAGTAAGAAGATGGCTCACCTCTACATAAAGCTTGCAGAGAAACTGTGGCCTTTTTCAGAACAATGAATCGTCTCTGAGCCTGATGAGTTCTTATTCGTCTTTGAATTTTTTTTGCAGCAGTACTTAGCACCTCAGTTCTTCTAGTGTCGAGTTCAGCCATTTGACCAGCCCTCAAGAAGACCTTTGTTTTACCAATCTGCATTACCAAAATATGAGTTTTGCATTTGAGTTAATTTACAACTCTGCCATCATTTAACCATATCCCATTGCTGCACTAATACTATACAACTGGTTCCATGACACTCGAGGTACAATTACCTGGTATCCTTTGAGTCCAATGTTGTCCAAGATCTTTTGACAAGCGACTTTCTCATCATAGCTGTTCAGGGAAAAGTCAAAACTTTATATATATTTATTTTAACTCTCGTAAAACAGTACAATTTGATCGGCCAAGGATAATGTTTTTTTACTTACGTCCCTTCTAAAGCCGTAGGATATAGAAGTCCAAAACGGTTTATGAACTCAAAGAAAGGTTTACGAGTTGGATACCCTGCGCAACTAATTCGGATCGCCTCTAAAACACCCTGTAAAGTTAACACAAAGGTTTACAATTATTAGCACATATTTTCCGGTCATTAACCGCAGGATATTAGTAACATACAAAGGTATTGAGAATCTATTATATCACCAACAAACTCATTGTGGAACATTATTTTATATGTACTTACACCACATCGCAGTTGCTGCATGATGTTGACATTCTCAAATATGGCAGGCTTTAGAAGATTGTTAGGCTTCACACATCTGACGTAATGAGGCTCGGTAGAATTTAATGTTTCCATCAGTTGCTGGAGTTGCAGCTGAATCAATCAGGCCAATAGTTAATTGTTACATTTTGCTCAGTCTTCCTTGGTAGTTATACATTCTTCCTTATAACAATATATACTGAACATCTGATAAGCTTCCCTACCTTAAAACGAGAACCAATGGATGAAAACTTTGAAGATTTAGATGTTTCTTCCGGGAGTGGAGGGAAAAGACCCATGACAAAAGGACATTTGGAAACCCCTAACAGATCTTGGAATTCAGGGATCACATAATCCTTGTTTTTATCCAGAAACAGTTCAGACTGATATAGAACCTGATAAATTTAAAACACATGAGAAACTTGGGTATTTTACCGAGTCAACTTTTCTTGGAAGGAGAGAAAACCTACTTCCCCAGCATAATGGGCAACAGTGAAATCTGTTCGAGAGAGTTTTGGTTTTATGAACCTCTTGTGGACCTTAAAAGTCTGATATAGCTTATTTGCAAATGTTTCGTGGGTTGACTTTGGAAACATACTGAAAAATCACGCCTCGTTAGTTCAAAACAAGAACATAATCACCTCATGTTTCATATGTAACTAATTTGATCTATAACATTACCAAGCTTCATCGAGGAGAGCAATTATTCCACCAGGCTTCTGCAGATGGAAAAGAAAAAGGAGAAATTAAGTGTGTAAAACTCGGCTGCTATGAGGAGTTATTTTGATAATACTGTATCTTCTCGGTTAAGCAATGACCTTTTCTATAAGATCGAGAACATCTTGATTGTCCACAAATTCAATGTAGCTCCAATTTATTGCTTCTTTTGTGTATTCTTCCTGTTCCATCTTAAAAACGTGCTGAAAACAGCATAAAACTTGTATGAAAAGCTGATTTAGAAACAGAGCTGGAATTAATAAACCTTTTTCCACTACAATCAAGAACATACCTGATTGAAATGTTGCTGCAACTTTTCATTAGTGAAATTAATACAGAACTGTTCAAAACTGCAGCAGAAGGGTATTAGCAGAGAATTGGCGGACTGCATATCTATGGGCCTTAGAACAGGTAACTGTCCATTTACCTGTTAGTTTTGAAGCTCTCAAATCCGTATATGTCCAGAACTCCAATTAGAGATTTAGAATTGGCATCTTGTCCAATCGAATTATTAATCTTGTCTACCAACCTGCACATTACTAGAGATACTAACTTAGCATTGAATTTGTAAATACAAATTATCGTGATCTTGTCCCCTAAACCAGAAATTTACCAATCGAACAATCGAGAATAAATTGTCTTAGCAAGACCATCCCTGCTGATTACAGCACTTTGTGGATCAAGACTTCTCTTGATAACCTCCTCGGGTGTAACCATAACTCTTTTACATAACGCGTCCTCAAGTGCCTTTAAATCACACCTGAAACGAAACTTCCAATTAACTTCCTTCAACTGTTTACACATTTCAAAGATCTTCTCAAAGAAAATGATTTTACATGAGAAGTTCTGCTACTGTTTTAAGATGAAATTTCGACTTCTCATCCTTGGGAACTGATGAATCCGCTTCCTTCCCCTTTGTAAATTCGATGTTTCCAATATGAAGAATTGCAGCAACCACCCTGAAAATTGCTTCCTGTTGATACAAAGGCAGAATTAAGTTCATCATCAATATAAATGTACAGAAACTAAATTGAATTTGCCACATGACAATTTTAGTTGCTTACACAAACCTACCTGTTCCTTTTCGCTAATTCCAACAACATCCATAGCTCTCCTTGTTGCAAGATAATCATGAGCATCACTTACACCGACAAGATCGAAGCATTTGGACTGGTTCAGATAGTGAAAGGTCTTTGGATGACCGAGCTTGTACTTGTCAATTTCCTGCTAGTTCTATTAAGTTATGCGGCAAGTTCTTCAGGAACAAGAAATATTCCATAACTTAACAGTATACCTCCTGAGGTGCGGCACAAAGAAGATAGAAGCAGTGGTAATTACGCTCCGGATCAGAGATTTGACACACACGAGATCTCTCTAGAAGATAGGTCCTTATAGCAGCTCCAGATATTCTTCCTTGCTTGTCAAATTGGATTTCAACAAATTTACCAAACCGACTGAGCCAAATCATATTAAACAATCAGCTGAATTCCTAACAATGCTCGCTATTATAACCAATTTTACTTCACCTTGAGTTGTTATTCCTCACAGTTTTTGCGTTCCCAAAGGCTTCAAGGACAGGATTGGACTAGACGCAGATAATACCAACAAATAAATAGAATAAGCTTGTTTATGATCATAAATAAGAAGATCACAGAAAAGAGATAGGAAAATCATTACTTCAAGAACTTGTTGTTCAACCGTTCGTCCTTCTGTAACTGCACGACCTCCCAAGTACGCGAGGTATCTCATAAGCATCTTAGTGGTTTCAGTTTTTCCTGCTCCGCTCTCGCCACTTACAAGAATTGAATTGCTTTTTCCCTCATTAATCATGGCCCTGCGTAGTATACAGATAAAGGGCATCTTATGCTGTCAACATGTCATATACATTTAAATCATATTATATAAAAGCATAAAAAATCACCTGTATGCAACATCAGCAACTGCAAAAACATGAGGACTTAATTCTCCAAGTGGTGCTCCTTTGTATTGTTGCATCATATGGGCATCATATATATGAGGCAATCGTTGAAACGGATTAATCGCAATAAGGATGTTTCCTGTGTATGTCTGTAATGAACAAATAAATTATAGTGAAGACAGATAATAGCAAAAGCTCCTGCCACAAAAAATAAGGAATAGATACTAACATAGATCTCATTAAGTTCATATCTAGTCCTTAAGTTTTGAAGGACACCAGGTTCATGCAAGTAAGACAGCTTTGTCATGTCATCGACACCACCTGCAGGAGCTTCCACATCCTTTGGGTATATCTTTGACAATTTTGCAGTAACCTAAACAAGTTAACAACACAAGCATCTAAATCAATATTGGGATATATAAATAGATGTCAAGTTGAATTGGTTTCAATTTTTGGTGATTGACTGGCCTTCTTTCCATTTGTGGCTTGGACCACAACTTCTTGTCCATTGATCTTTTCAACCTCACCATCTATCCAAGCAATTTCTGGGTCTTCAATCCAAACATGAGAACCTACAATGATATTTACTGGAGTTCCCTGCAGTTTACAAAAGCATCGGACCGGAGTGTTGATATATATGCGTTAACAATTGAAAAATGCAAAGGCACAATAGGAATAGCCAAAACGATACCAAAGCTAAGAAATTCAAGCTCCCTAAAAATGTCCATTGATGAAATGAACAATCAAACATGAAAACTTCAGGAATGATCTATGCAACACACACAAAAAAAAAAAAAAAAAAAAAAAAAAGTTCAAGTACCATTATTCAATATTAGTCGTCTGGAAATCCAATCATTGGGACATTTTGTCAGAGTATTGGGATAAAGTGCCTTCTAACGCAAGAAATCTATAAAATGTGTAGATTCCGAGACAAATAGATACACCAGAGGCTCGGACAACCCATACGAAACTCAATCGATCAAAGTTTTCCAAAAAATCAAAATCAAAGAAAAATTTCAAGATATCTTCAGGAAAGGGATCACCAAACACTGAAAGGGAAGCATGAGATTGGGAGGAACAGAGATGGAAAGAGGAGTAATGGAGAGAGAGGAAGAAAAGAGGTGAAAGAGAGATTGTAGGGACAAGTAAATAAGAAATAGAGAGTGTGACATTGAAATCCTTCGAGTTCGGTGGGCATTGTAGCGTCGAATTCGCGCCAATTCGTGGATACAAATCAGCCATCGTCTTCGCACACCACGTACACGGTACACTCTCTCCCTCAGGACGGGACGAGTATATATATTATTTTCGGTCAAAAAAAAAAAAAAAAAAACATTTTATAGCAAAACGCAAATAATCCGAAATCCCGGTAAAAAGCCCATATTAGGTCCGCTAAAGCCCAATGTATATGGATCAAGGAAGGTAGCTAATAAAATCGGTTTTCAAAGAAAGTGGTGCTGGTGAGAGAAGACTCAGCTCAGAAGTTGAAAACTATGGAGTCTAGCATCCTCGATTCTCTTGGAGTTGAGATTATCGGTGTTATGGCTCCCGTCTCCATCTGCATGTTCCTCGTCGTCCTTCTCACCTACTCTCTCAATGTCACCTCCGACCCTCAGATCCGTACCGCCGCTAACCTCATTTACCTCGAGAACCCTTCTGACTCCTCCACCGTTAAGCTCGAAGGTAGCATCGCTAACGCCATCGTTTTCGTCGTCCTCGTTGCCGCCGTCACTTTCGTCCTTGTTCTCCTCTTCTACTACAACTTCACCAATTTCCTCAAGCATTATATGCGCTTCTCCGCCTTCTTCGTCTTGGGTACCACCACCTTTGTTTCTTGTTTAGGGTTTCGTTCATTTTTTTTTTTTATTGTATTTCTTTCCATCTCAGGTACAATGGGTGGCGCAATTTTCCTGTCGATTATCCAGCATTTCTCAATTCCTGTTGATTCCATCACCTGCTTCATATTGCTTTTCAATTTCACTATCCTGGGGACTTTGTCCGTGTTTTCTGGTGGCATACCAATTGTGGTCAGACAGTGTTATATGGTTGTTATGGGGATAGTTGTTGCAGCTTGGTTCACTAAATTACCTGAATGGACTACTTGGTTTATCTTGGTGGCTCTGGCTTTGTATGATTTGGTTGCTGTTTTGGCGCCTGGTGGCCCACTTAAGCTCTTGGTGGAGCTGGCTTCAAGCCGTGATGAGGAACTTCCTGCCATGGTTTATGAAGCTAGGCCTACTGTCTCAGTCAACCAAGGGAGAAACCGTGGCTCAAGTTTAAGGGCTTTGGTTGGTGCTGGCGGAGTTTCAGATTCTGGATCAGTAGAGCTGCAAGCAGTTGGCAATCTCGAACAGGGAAGAGAAAATTCTCATAACCTGGATTACAATGCTATTGCTGTGAGGGATTTAGATGGAAATGGTAATAGAAACAGAGACAGTGTTGAGAGGTCACCTCTGGTTAGAGATATCAGGGAAGGACACTTTGCATCTTCCATATCCTCAGACTCAGAGAACTCACCCACATTTGGAGTCAGAGAAAATATTGTTAACAGAGAAACTGTGACAGATGAAGAAATGTCTCCTCTGGTTGAGTTGATGGGCTGGGGAGATGATAGGGAAGAAGCAGGAGGAGGCTTGGGGGACAGTTCAAATAGAGGCATAAAACTAGGTCTTGGAGACTTTATATTCTACAGTGTGCTTGTAGGTAGGGCAGCAATGTATGATCTTATGACGGTGTATGCATGCTACCTAGCGATCATCTCAGGACTTGGGTGCACACTTATTCTGTTGTCTGTGTACAACAGAGCTCTGCCTGCCCTTCCCATATCCATAATGTTGGGTGTTGTTTTTTACTTCTTGACACGATTATTGATGGAGCCATTTGTTGTGGGGATGACAACAAACTTGATGATGTTCTGATTTTACCAAAACTATAAGTGGAACAAGTAAATGATTATTTTTCTGCTTTATCCAGATATTTGCACCTTGTAGTGTTGAACAATATTCTATGGGGAAAACTGGTAATGTAACCGAACGAGTAAAGATTTGGTATTGTAAATGTATAGTCTCTGATGATGTGAGGATCATTTTTAGTATATATGGTTGTAGACATTACAGGTTTGATCTTAGAAAAAAAAAAAAAAAGTAGAATCCAGTAAATGCAACAGGTCCTTGTGAACCTGAATTCCTAAATCCATAAATTTATCGAACAAAGCACTTGTTGGTTTCATCACAAAATAATGTTCTCGTTCCGCTGTTTTTTCTCTTTTACTTCCCGTTTAGACGCTTCAACAAAACGTATGAGATTGGACTCGCGGAGAGAATCGTCAGATCGGTTAAAAGTTAGTTAAAGTCGCTGATAATCAACGAAGTTCGAATTCCTGAATTTGACAGACGAAGAGAGAGAGAGAGAGAGAGAGAGAGAGAGACTTTGTATCAGAAACTCACCTTACTGAATTTTTTTTCAGGGGGTATTTTTAATGAATAACCGTTTTTTTTTACAAGGTCACGTGAGATTTTGTAACTTGATATCAATATGGCGTCGTTTTCTGCGGCATTTGGTTTCTTCTTCGGTCACTTGCTTTGCTTCATTCGCGCTTTCATGGTTGCAGAATGAGATCTCACCAAGCTGGCCGCAAAGTGACGCTTCTCCAACTTGTTTGCGCCGTCGTAGTTTTCTCCCTTGTCCTTTTCTCTATCCAATCTTCCTTCTTTTCAGGTCATCTATCGCCATATGATCCTTCGGTTTTCTGCTTTCCTACACTTAATTATTCGAATAACTATATGATTCTTCATCTAGCAGATAGTAATCGTAAACTTGATCTTCATTCGGAAGATATCCAGATCTTGTCACATTTTCAGTCTAGCGTTCAACAGTGCGTGGTTTGTCTCGTTTTCTTACTTCCATCCTCCACTCCCAATTTCTTCCCTCCCTCTTTAGTGTATTGTAATATAATTGAATACGCTTTTGAGTCTGGAGAAGTGAAAGTTCGCGGAAGTTCACCTGGTATCAGGGTTTATTTTGCTTGTTCTTGACAGAGTCATGATTTTGTGTTTATGTGATTCTGATGAAATACTTTTGTTGGGACTTGGGAGTCGGATTAATGTTATAGTCTTTATGTAGGCGAACAGAGGGCTTGGACTCTCTGCCCATATTATTGATCACTGCAATTTGATCCTCAAGTTTCCTGAGGGGACTAACAGCACTTGGGTATGGTTACATTTGTCTGCTTTCGTTGTCCAAGTTTTTCCACTTATATATTCTTGCCTTTCAATCACAGTACAATGCACAATTTAAAATCTTTGAACCATTGGAGTTCAAGTATAATGTTTGTGATGCACTTCTCTTATGGGAGCAGGTTCACGCTTCTTTCTTACTCTGATTATTTTGTATTGTTTGAGAACTTTTCAGGATTCTAATTTGTCTGAGTAATGCAGTACCGGAATATGACTACAGTATTGACAAGAGAATACCTCAATGTACGCCCTGATGGATGGTTGGACTATGCAGCTAAGAGAATTGCACAGCTGTATGATCCCTAAATGTCCTGTCTAATGGTTTGCTTGTGTCATTTGATCTTTCTTGTTGAGCTCATTGATCCTCGGGTTTCAGGGGAGCTGATAAGTGTTATAACCGTACATTGTGTGAGGAGCATCTTAATGTGATCCTTCCAGCAAAGCCTCCTTTCCACCCACGACAATTTCATAAATGTGCTGTCGTTGGAAACTCTGGAGATCTGTTAAAAACAGAATTTGGAGAAGAGATTGATAGTCATGATGCTGTATTCCGAGACAATGAAGCTCCTGTCAATAAGGTAATATATCCAAATTTCTAAAAAAAAAAAAAAATCGAGTTTACAGGTTGTTATTCCCACTTTGTCTTGAATTGTGATTTTTGGTTGCTAGCAATGTGCTTATTCACGTTAAATTATTTCAGAAGTATGCCAAGTATGTAGGAATGAAAAGGGATTTCCGACTAGTTGTTCGCGGTGCGGCTCGTAACATGATTGAAATTCTAAGCGGATCTGGTCAGTACTCATATTAGATACAGAAATTAGCTACTTCTTTTGGTTCGTTTTCTTCAAGCACTCATTGTTACTTTTCCCTTGTGATGTAACCTTCTCTAACTGTGGTTTATTGCAGACAGTGAGGTACTTATAATAAAAAGTGTGACCCACCGAGACTTCAACGAGATGATAAAGGTATGGTTAGTGTTTTCTTTCTTCTTATTTTTTTTTCCATCATGGCTACAAGTGAAAGGGCATTGTTTCAATAACATAACTGAAGAAACTATCTGATGTGTCCTTGCAGCCTATTTTACATGGGTACATGTTTTTTCTTACATGACTTTGTATTCATTTTGTAACAGAGTATACCAAACCCTGTTTATCTTTTCCAAGGAATAGTCCTACGCAGAGGTGCCAAAGGAACCGGGATGAAATCAATTGAATTAGCTTTATCAATGTGCGATATCGTTGACATATATGGTTTCACCGTTGATCCTGGATACACAGAGTGGCAAGTATCCTTAACTCTTCTCCATATTTCTATCTATCACATTTCCAAAGCTGTTTAGAAGATTAGATACTTCCAGTCTGAGGATAAAATTATCCTTGGTAATCTGGAAAAGTTGAGTAAGGTTCCAGAAGTAAACTGTCATGTCTCCTCATTTTGTATCTTTATTATCAATGTAGGACACGTTACTTTTCGACGCCGAGGAAAGGACATAACCCACTTCAAGGAAGGGCATACTACCAACTTCTAGAGTGTCTTGGTGTACGCCAAAACCTTAATTCTGTTTGGCTCTAAACGTTAAAACCTTTTGTGGTCTTTCTGAAGAAATCATGGTTGGCAGGTAATTCGGATCCATTCTCCAATGAGATCCCAGAGAAAAGAGGACTGGTCGAGTGTTCCAAGTCGTGAAATGATAAGGCGAGCTCAAGCAGCTAGCTTACGCCTACAAAGAAGCCAACATCCAACTAGTTTGAGCAGGTATGGGTTAGGACAATTCGGTAATTGCAAGGTATGGGGCAAGGCAGACCCTACAAAAGGACCCATCTCAGGATCTCCGGACATGAGTGAGAAGAGGAAGAAGTCAAATTACAAGAAATGGGAAGTGATGCCATTTGAAAGCTTAAGAAAGGAAGCTAGAGATCACTATAGGCAAATGCAAGGCGTATCACAGTACAAAATGGATGGAAATAAACTAGACGATCTGGTTTGTGTGAGACATCCGCTAAAATCATAAATGTAGTAAATGTTTATCAAACTCGTTTTATATACCATGTTGACCTGATATTGATTCTGCATTTCATGGAAAAAGTGAAAGAAGAAAGAAGCCAAAGTGGTAAAGTGTTTAAAGTTTGTAAACGATGTCTTAGTTTCGTAGAATGAACAACAAAACAATATTGATGTTAGATTTTGACATAAACATCAACAGAGAGAAATGAATTAACCTCTCAATTTTTATTGTTGTTTCCAAAAATTATATATTTTTGTTGAAATGTTAATTGTGCTATATCTTTATCTAGGCGAATAGTCGCTAGGAAAACAATATATATATATATATCATTAAATAAATCCTAAAGTTAGTACTCTTCAACAAAAGTGTAACGCATGCATGCCTTCGCAGAAAAAGGGAGAGGACAGTGAAAAAAAAAAGAAAAAAAAAAGATTCATGGGTATATGAAAATTTAATATTATTTTGACATTTAATAGATGTGAAGATAATCTTCTATTTTTATGGATAATTTGCATAATTTCTTTTGTTTTTTTTTTGTCGACGGTATTTATGGGTAAAATTCCTTATGTTTTTGGTTTGGTACGTAGCTGTACTGCGTGATAGTTTGGTCACCATGTGAATGCCTTTTTATTCTGACCTCTGGGGCAATTGTACGAACATGTTATCACGAATAAATACAATATAAGTAATCGCTACTATCCAAAAAGAAGATACTTAAAAAAGAAGAAAAAAAGATAGCTTATCAACGACCACGTAGTTGATTCTTCAGTCGACCACATGACGTGATCTGTCAAACTGCTGATCACCATTTGTTTTATTGGCCCCCCTCTTCTACTCTTTGACGCGTCTCAAACGGCACATTTAATTTTATATTTTAAAATTCAATATTAATATTTGTTTCTAGAACTTAGCGAATAGTGAAATTGTTTGTTTTCTTATAAGACTGACAGGTTTCAACATAAAATTTAGCTAGTACGTTAGGTTTGGTTTTAATGATTTAGGTTAGATTATAATAATACTAATTTCAAACTCTTTGATTTGTAATCCGTCCAAGTCGTCGTAATTTTTAAATTAAAATTTAGAAGTATGAATTGCAACAAATTAATTATGGTTCTATAAAGCAACTAAAATAACATCTCAAGAGTCATCGATGAGATATTTATAATTAAGCATACCACATGGATGGGTCCAGTTTGCTGGGTTGTCTTCTCTCTTCTGCATTTCTATCAAATTTTTTTTATTTATTAAATTTTTTTATTTTTTATTTTTTATTTTATCCAATTTAAAAGATAGAACAATTAAAGCTGCTGATATAATTTTACGAAAGATTCCACTAAAAATAATGAGTTCTATATAAATAATTCGGTAGTGAGTTCATTGATAGACTCCACTGATATATATATTATATATATAATGATACGGTAATTACGTGACATGCAATTTACAATGTCTCATCAATAGATGTGAATAAGCTTTGTTTAATTTGAGTTTTGTAATTTAAAACATAAGCTAATATAATACCATGTAGTCATAGGGCATGCCAAGAATCACGCATTATGCACACACAAACCAAAATTATCTTATATAATTAATATTAGGCCTGCATATCATTGTTAATAAAATTGAAGTAATTAAATTCCATAAACGCGGTTAGATCCATGAGTGACGTTAAAACTTAGAGTCTCCTTCAAGGAAAGGATAAATATGTGTTTAATTGAAAGCATACGTGTGAATCTCGAGAAGTAAGTTTCTTCATACATGAACTATTGTGTTTT